>CM039507.1:13675226-13713719 GCA_022432975.1 Begonia masoniana | reverse complement strand
AACAAAATCCTAATATAAGTAACCTAAATAAACGCTGAACGATCTAGAGGGTACCTTACTGGGGAAAACAGGAAAAAAGTATCGGTTGAAAATCGTCGGCGTGGAGAGGAGGTTGTCTGGTTTGCGTGAAGAGAGAGAGTAGCAGAGAAGAGAAAATGAGGAGTGTTTCACGTAGGAGGAAGAGAAGAGAGGAAGAACATGGCTTCTTCAACAAGTTGAACACTTGGCATCCATCCATTGGCTTCCTAATTTGCCCCTCATTGGTTTACAACTAAATTGTTATTTAGTTCGTCGACTCGGTCTCACGAATCTCTCTCATTCAATTAAACACATCGACAATTTCCACTAAAACATTCATTGTATTAATATCGAATTAATCCCGCTTAATGATTCGGGGAATAATTACATGGTCAAAATGCCGGGTGTTACACAACTCCTGCATATGGTGATCTTCGAGCATTCGATCACTTATATGGAAATGAAGAAATTGAGGTGCATTCGACTTCCAGAACTCTAGACGAGGACCTTCAAACATTAGTCGGTTCGGAGGATGATGAGATGGAAAGCAGATTGGTAAGAGAAGAAATCTCATCGAATTTTTTTGGAAAAAAAAATATAGTTATTTGAAAGATATTAAAGCGAAAATAGTCGAATATTCTTTGGAAAATGGTTATGAGATAAAAATTCATTAAAAGTAATAGGCGGCGACTGACAGCTGAGTGTGAAGACGGTGTGAGTGGTGACTGCATGCTTCTCAGAAGCTAGACGAGTTGACGTTTCAAATAAAGAGTTTGGTCGATTCTTATAGCTGTACGAGAAAAATGGAGAATCGACACACTAGAGCAAAATGGGTGGCATATTATTATTTAGATAGATTCAAAAGTCAACCTATGTGGGAAATCTCTTCTATTATCATGACTGTGAGGAAGGATTTGACTGTCAACATGACACCTAGTATTGCCAAAAGAGCAAGAAGTAAAGCTCGAACAATTAACGAAGGCAAGGGCGACGAACAATATAAGCTAGTCTAGTCGTACGCAGCAGAAATATATAGATCAAATTCGGGTAGCACATTACAAGTACATACTTACGAGATGGAACATGATTCATTAGTATGTCAAAGAATGTATATGTGCATGGCTGCTTCTAAGACAGGTTTGCTGTAGTACGGTCGCCCTGTTATCTGTTTGGATGGTTGTCATCTTAAGGACTCGTGTCCCCATCAATTACTCACAACCGTCAGTTTTGATGGCAACGATGAATTATATCTCGTTGTTGTTGCCAACGTTGAAAAAGAGTGCACGGACACATGGACGTGATTCTTGCAAATATTGAAGCGAGACCTAAACACTGAATCGGGGAGCGGGTGGACAATTATTTTCGATCGACAAAAGGTATAATACATTTCCAATTGTTATTTCAAAATAGGGGCATTGTGGTAATTATATTGTTTGATGTTGACTCTGTTTTTCTTTTCAAATATTAGTGGTGTAATTGTATTGTATAAGTAAGTTCTGTCTAGAAGACGAGAATTTAAATGGTACCATTTGTAACACCCGGGTTAACGACCAAGTGATTTTCCTAACTGTATTAACGGTCATGAATATTTAATCTTTACAGTTTAGGACTTATACCAAGAATAATTAATTCCATGTGGATTTAAACTAGGTTGGGTGGAAAAGTTGTAATAATTGAGGGTGACGACCAATATATAAAGAAAAAGGAAATGTTTTAAACCTCACTTGAACCACTGTAGCCGACACCTTCCTTTCCGGCGATTTCTTCTCTCCCAAGCTCTTGCCCTCTGCTTCCTGCATACCCTCTTCGACGATCGGTTTCTCTGCCACTACTCGACTACTCTGTGCCCGAGGTATGCAATAGTCAATGTAGCTATCTGTTAGCTTGTTAGCCCTGTTTTCTACTTGGCATTGGAGTTTTGGATTTTCCAATGGTCGACTAATAATAAGAACATTTGGAACCTGAGTGTGAGAATACTTTTATCAAATTGATTCTGGACATTTAGAACAACCACCTCTGAGTTATCGACAATCGAATCAGTCTGTTTTGGTTTTTGGATTTCAAACTACACAGAATATTAGACTAAGGATTCGGGAATAACTTTAGCCATTAAATCTTAGGATAACTTGAGATTATAACTATTAGGATTTTTGTTTTAACAACTGCAATGTAAATGTTTTAGGTGAAGAAGTTTAAAGATAAAGGAGCTCAAGTGCTAAGGAGACCAGGTAAGTGAATGTATTAAGATTTCCGGCTAATAGAGCCCTACATCGTGGGAGTACTAGGTTGTTTAGATGTCTAATGTTTACCTTATGATAATGATCTTGTCTGCACTTGAAGGATTTATGTATGTTGCAAGTTATACTATTTAATGACCTGCTAGTGAATGTGAAGTTGTCTGCTCTGGTATGATCCTTGTCATAGTTTGATGAGTTAAATGTTCTCATGTTCTTGCATCATGAATGTTTTTCAAGTATAAGAAAAATGTTTTAATGCATGTTTTCCATGAACAGAATATGTATGTATATGTATATATATATATATATATATATATATAAGATTTATGCAACGTGGACTAAGTGAGGGTTGGGGGCGGTTCGACGTATAATAAAGTCCAAAGAGGGACATATGAATACGACCCGCAGTAGGGAACAAGATCAAACTCACTGTCGAACCCCCTTTACCGGCACAAATCCTCTCTTATCCACACAACTTATATGAATGATGAATACGATCAATGACTATGAATGATGAATATGATCAATAACTATGAATGATGAATATGATCAATGACTATGAATGATGAATATGATCAATGACTATGAATGATGAATATGATCTATGACTATGAATGATGATTATGAGCAAAGACATGAACAAGAAAAGACGTATGAGCATGCGATTTTCCCAAATTATGCATTCATGCATCCATGTTAGTGTTGCATTCCTTACTAAGCATTAGGCTTATAGTTTAAACCTTATGATGTAGGTGACGAGTTTTCATGTGAGGAACTCAAGGTTAATGAGGATGTCTAAGCTTGGTTGCTGGAGGATGCTCAGTGTGACAGTGCAAGGCTGGATAGGCGAATAAGTTCCCTGGTTAAGCTCATAGTAAGTCAGAAAAGTTTACGATGAACAGATGATTAAATAGAACAGAATTTCTTATAACAATGATATTAGATTTGAAGGGCTTGTCTTTAGAGTCTGAAATACGATTTAAGAATTAATGAATGGTTTGTTTTGGTTTGAGTCTTCCGCTATGCGTATTTTAGATGAATTTATGATCTTTACTCATTGGGGTTTATAGCTACTAAGTTAAGAATCGGGTGAGTTGTGATATGTTTCTATCGGATGAAGATGTTTGATGATTATAGTGTTTTACTGCTGTATGATAGAAGCTGGATGAGGCGATCATCCGGCTGACGTCATCGGCGGATGTCAATAGATGAGAGTTAAACGATTGAGTCTTCCGGGTGACGTCACCGGAAGATGTAGTATGACGTCACCGGAAGATGTAGTTTGTTTTCTCGCCGGATGATGTAAATGATATTTTGTCGTCTAGCGATCGGCAGATGTAGTGTGATAAGTTACCGGATGATGAGAATGTTGTTTGTCGTTTAGTGACCGAGACATGTTTTAATTATTCACGTGAGATGCACATGACCACCGGATGATGTACCCTTATTTCATCGGATGATGTAGAGAGCTTCTCCACCGGATGGTATAAACACGGTTTTGTCATCTAGTGACCGGTATATGTGGTTCATTCTTCTATCGGTAGATGCAGTCTATAACTTAAAGTTTTCCCTTCACTAGCCGATACACATTGTACTGCCCATCGGCAGATATGTAATGTTTTCCTTTGCTGATTGAGGTTTAGCGAATCGCATATGACATCTTGAGTTAAATTATGTTAAAAAAAAAAGAAATACACTGCTAATAATGAATCACGTGTGAGTAATAAGGATTAGATGATTAAGAAAGACACGGATTATGTGACAATCCTTTTGGGGTTGTTACAATTATGGTATCAGAGCAAAAATCGGGTTCTAAAACCGATTCGGCAGACTGCCTTCCAGCACTGACTGTCACATGAGCACACTTCAGCAACTGTAAGTATTTATGATTTCAGTATATGTCATTAAGTTAAGATATATCTGTAATAATTTGTCTAGGAATCCCAAAATGGTTAGAGGTCAGCAGAGAGAGACCAATGAGGATAGCAATGCTATTGCTCAGTTGACAGAGTTGGTCATGCGCCAATCTCACCAGATAGAACGACTGATGACTGCTAGAGAAGAACAAGGCAACTCCAGTACTAATGCAACTCATGATCATGGGGGTGAGCGTTTCCACTGGCTTCGACCCCCGGTGTTTAATGGACATGTTTCAGATCCTATTTATGCTGAGGAGTGGATTCGAAAGATAGAAGACATGTTTAAGTATGCAAAAGGTTGATGAAGGAGATAAGGTCACCTATGCTGTCTTTCATTTGGAGTTAAGTGCAAGGCATTGGTGGGACTCGATCCAGAACACCGCTAATGCCGAAGCTATGACCTGGGAGATGTTCAAGACTTCTTTCTTTGACAAGTACTTCAATAGGACTGTTCGGGCCAACAAGAAGAAGGAGTTCATGAATCTACGACAAACTGGCTCTGTGACGGATTACATATGCAAATTTGATGCCTTATCACGGTTTGCTCCCCGTATGATAGAGGATGACGAGGACAAGATTTACCAATTTGTTCAAGGACTGAAGCCGAGTCTGTACATGAAAGTGAAGACTGCCGGGATACACAATGTATCTTATGGTGAAGTGACGGCTAAGGCCTTGGAGCTGGAAGAGGCAGAAATGACAGTATATGCACAGCGTGAGCAGCCAAGAAAATTCACGAAGGACACTCAGCCGCCACCACGTCAGAACAAAGGTTGGCAGCCACAACAGAACAGGGGACCACAACAACAACAACAAGGAATAAAGAGACCCCTCAACCAGAATGATGACCAAGGAAAAGGAAAGAGGCCTCTGGCGCCCTTATGCCCCACCTGTCAGAAGAACCACCCCGGCGAATGCAAGTTGCGTTCTGGCCGCTGTTTCAGGTGTGATAAGGTTGGACATATAGTCAGAGACTGCCCCATGCTGCCAGATCCGAACCGTGCGAGGATAGCACCTAGAGTCTACGTAATGATGGAGGATGAGGAAGCCGTGCAGCATACAGTCGTAACAGGTACCATTATGATCTGCGGTTTTGCTGCTTACACACTTATAGATACGGGAGCCACACACTCGTTTATATCAACTTTGTTTGTATGCCAACACAACTTAGAACTTTTACCAGCCGAAAGGCCATATGATGTTATGTTACCATCAGGGAAGTCCCTACATTCAGAACAGATTGTTAAAGGTGATGTTGTGTCCTTAGGAAGTAAGAAACTATATGTAGAACTGATTGTAATTGACATGAAAGGGTATGAGGTGATATTAGGAATGAATTGGTTATTTAGGCATTATGCCACAATAAGTTGTAGATCTGGGATGGTTGATTTTCGACCCCCAAATGGTGATCATTATTCCTTCCAAGTTATTCATAAGATAAGCAAAATACCGATTATATCCTCACTAGAAATTTACCGATTATTGAAAATTGGATATGAGAGTTATCTGGCTAGTGTAATGGATGTTCGGATGAAGGATAGAATGGAATTACAGGATATTCCCATAGTCCGAGAGTTCCCTGAGGCATTTTTGGATGATTTGCCTGGTTTACCACCTGATAGAGAAATAGAGTTTGTAATAGATACGTACCCTGAGACCTTACTGGTATCTAAGAATCCTTATCGGATGGCACCTGTTGAGCTGAAGGAGTTAAAGGTCCAATTGCAGGAATTAGTAGACAAAGGATTTATACGCCCTAGCAGTTTCCCTTGGGGCGCACCTGTCTTATTTGTCAAGAAGAAAGATGGTTCCCTTAGAATGTGCATAGACTATAGGGAGCTAAATAAGTTGACAATCAAGAATAAGTACCCCTTACCTCGGATTGATGATTTGTTTGACCAACTGCAAGGAGCAAAAGTGTTTTCAAAAATAGATTTACGTTCGGGTTATTACCAACTGAAAGTTAAGGAAGGAGATATACCAAAGACAGCCTTCAGAACCCGTTATGGACACTACGAATTCTTAGTCATGTCGTTTGGACTGACCAATGCACCTGCAGCCTTTATGGATTTGATGAATCGAGTGTTTCGTGATTACTTGGACAAGTTTGTGATCGTTTTTATAGATGATATCCTGATATACTCACGGACAGAAGCTGACCATGCAGAGCATTTAAGAATAGTTTTGACAACATTGAAGGAGCACTAGCTTTATGCCAAATTGTCCAAGTGTGAATTTTGGTTGGACAGGGTTAATTTTCTTGGTCATGTAGTTTCTGCTAATGGCATATCAGTGGACCCGACCAAAATTCAGGCAGTAAAGGATTGACCACAACCAAAGAACGCCAGTGAAGTCCGCAGTTTTCTTGGATTGGTAGGCTATTACAGAAAGTTCATCAGAGGATTTTCTATGATAGCTAAGCCCCTGACAAATTTGACAAAGAAGGACAATAAGTATTCTTGGACCGAAGCTTGTGAGGATAGCTTCCAGACATTGAAGGTGAAGTTAACAACAGCCCCAGTATTGACCCTTCCAACCGAAGAAGGAAAGTTTAGCGTATTTTGTGATGCATCAAAAGTTGGTTTGGGCTGTGTTTTGATGCAAGAAGGTAAAGTTGTAGCGTATGCCTCTAGACAGTTAAAGAGTTATGAACAGAACTATCCCACCCATGATTTAGAATTAGCCGCTGTTGTTTTTGCTTTGAAGATATGGAGACACTATTTATATGGACAGCAGTGTGAGGTGTTTTCTGACCATAAAAGTCTGAAGTACCTCTTTACACAAAAGGAATTGAACATGAGGCAAAGGCGTTGGTTGGAATTTGTTAAGGATTACGACTTTGATATCAAGTATCACCCGGGTAAGGCTAACTCTGTAGCTGACGCATTGAGCAGGATGTCATCAACAATGCAACCCGTTGTATCAACTATGTCTATACCTTTGAGGACGGAAGTTCAGAGGTTTGAATTGGAGATAGTTTCAGAGTTATCAACCTTACTTGCCGATTTGACCATTCAACCAACGGTTTTAGAAAAGATCAAAGAAGTACAACAGAAGGACTCTGAGGAGAATAACAGTATGATGAACAAGGTGAAGGACACCACCTCCGAGTTTAGTCTTTCCAAGGATGAGATTCTGAGGTTTAGAAATAGATGGTATGTCCCTAATGATGAAGGATTACGTAAGTTAATCTTGGCTGAGGCGCATTCGTCTCCCTTTTCTGTACATCCTGGCAGCACCAAGATGTATCGAGACCTGAAGTTACTCTATTGGTGGCCAAACTTAAAGAGAGATGTTGCTAAGTATGTAGAGTCATGTTTGGTTTGCCAACAAGTTAAAGCCGAGCACCAACGTCCAGGAGGTACCCTTCAACCTCTACCTATTCCCGAGTGGAAGTGGGAACACATAGCTATGGATTTCGTTGTAGGATTGCCTAAGACAACTAAGGGACATGATAGTATTTGGGTTGTGATTGATAGATTGACAAAGTCAGCCCATTTCTTACCAGTAAGGACAACCTACTCGATGGACCAGCTTGCTTATCTTTATGTGCAGGAAGTTATTAGGTTGCATGGAATCCCTGCATCTATTGTCTCAGATCGTGATCCTAGATTCACCTCGAGGTTTTGGCAAAGTTTGCAAGACACATTAGGTACAAAGTTGTCTTTCAGCACTGCTTTCCACCCGCAGACAGATGGTCAATCAGAAAGGGCTATCCAAATACTTGAGGATATGTTGAGGGCTTGCGTGCCAGAGTTCCAGACATCTTGGAGCCGATACCTACCCTTGGTTGAGTTCTCTTACAATAACAGTTATCAGTCCACCATAGGTATGGCACCTTATGAGGCGTTGTATGGTAGGAAATGTAGATCACCTCTGTATTGGGATGAAGTTGGTGAAACAAAACTTCTAGGACCCGAACTTCTGCAGCAGATGTCTGAAAAGATTTTTGTTATTAGGAAGAGGATGGTGACTGCTCAGAGTCGACAGAAGAGTTATGCAAACCAAAGAAGAAGAGACCTTGAGTTTTCTGTTGGGGATGAGGTTTTTCTAAAAGTTTCACCATTCAAAGGAGTACTAAGATTTGGCAGGAAGGGAAAGCTTAATCCACGATTTATTGGACCATTCCCTGTTTTGGCTAGAATCGGTAGTACAGCTTACAGACTGCAGTTGCCTCCAGCATTGGATAAAGTTCATAATGTTTTCCATGTGTCAATGTTAAGAAAATGTATACGGGACCCTACACAAGTTGTTAAACCAGTGGATTTTGAGATTGATCCGACGCTAACATATGAAGAGAAGCCAGTGCAGATATTGGGATCCGCGGTTAAGACTCTGAGGAACAAAGAGATTCCGTTGGTCAAAGTCTTATGGAAGAATCATGGCATTGAAGAAGCCACTTGGGAGCCACGACAGGACATGTTAGACAAGTATCCAGAGTTATTTGTTTGATCAATTTTCGGGGACGAAAATTTTGTTTAAGGAGGGGTGGATGTAACACCCGGGTTAACGGCCAGGTGATTTTCCTAACTGTATTAGCAGTCATGAATATTTAATCTTTACAGTTTAGGACTTATACCACGAATAATTAATTCCATGTGGATTTAAACTAGGTTGGGTGGCAAAGTTGTAATAATGGAGGGTGACGACCAATATATAAAGAAAAAGGAAATGTTTTAAACCTCACTTGAACCACTGTAGCCGACACCTTCCTTTCCGGCGATTTCTTCTCTCCCAAGCTCTTGCCCTCTGCTTCTTGCATACCCTCTTCGACGATCGGTTTCTCTGCCACTACTCTACTACTCTGTGCCCGAGGTATGCAATAGTCAATGTAGCTATCTGTTAGCTTATTAGCCCTGTTTTCTACTCGGTATTGGAGTTTTGGATTTTCCAATGGCCGACTAATAATAAGAACATTTGGTACCTGAGTGTGGGAATGCTTTTATCAAATTGATTCTGGACATTTAGAACAACCACCTCTGAGTTATCGACAATCGAATCAGTCTGTTTTGGTTTTTGGATTTCAAACTACACAGAATATTAGACTAAGGATTCGGGAATAACTTTAGCCATTAAATCTTAGGATAACTTGAGATTATAACTATTAGGATTTTTGTTTTAACTACTGCAATGTAAATGTTTTAGGTGAAGAAGTTTAAAGATAAAGGAGCTCAAGTGCTAAGGAGACCAGGTAAGTGAATGTATTAAGATTTTCGACTAATAGAGCCCTACATCGTGGGAGTACTAGGTTGTTTTGATGTCTAATGTTTACCTTATGATAATGAGCTTGTCTGCACTTGAAGGATTTATGTATGTTGCAAGTTATACTATTTAATGACCTGCTAGTGAATGTGAAGTTGTCTGCTCTGGTATTGTAATATCCGGCTTGTACGGATTTTTGGAATTAATATATTATATTAGTGTTTTATCATATAATGGCATTTTTCGTAAATATGTCAAATCAAATCAGTTTCGCAAACGGAAAGCGTCATTATGATCATAACGAATAATAAGAATTTTAAGGAAATTATGAGAATTTTCGGAGATTAAACGTTATATTTCGAGTAAATACATTCCTCGTAATGTAAAAGACGTTCTCGTAAAAATAGCAAACGAGGTCCAAATTGCAAACAGACAGTTTTATTAAATCCTAAATAATAAGTTGGACTTGTTGGTGAAATAAGGAGAGTTGGTGAACCCGAATAGTTGGACGATTAACGAACCGAAGGACGAAACAAAATAGAATTAAGTGCTAAGGGCAAAATGGTAATTTGCAAAGGAAATTTCTATTAAAAATTCAAATTCTTTTCTTCTCCCTCACTTCTTCTTCTTCTCTGTTTCACGAAATCGACAGAGAGCTAATTCTCTCTCGGCCGCCGACGATTCCTCAACATTTCCGACCTCCGTTCTTCTCCGTTTCTCCTCCGTTCTTCGTGATTTCTCCTCCAATCGCTATCCTAGGTACAAATCTGTAATTCTAGAGCTTCGGTTTTCAGTTTTCGGACCGGTTTAGGGTTAGGTTTCCGTTTAGGGTTTCGGTTTATTTTCGTTAAAAACGCGAATTAGGGTTCGTAATTAATATGTTAGCCTTGATTAAGTATATATTGCACGTATTTGACGTTATTGGACGAAGTTAAATCAAATCGTGAAAAGGTTAAAAATTAGGAATTTTTGGAAAAGTTCGTTAATTGTAATTTCGAACCATCGAGCATGAATTAGTCGTTTAAGTATCTCGATTTGATGAGTTAGAAGTTTTAAGGAATTCCTTAGTTAAGGTTTCGTTGAATTTGGACGTTTAGAAGTTTAAATTCGTTTTAACGATAAACGCTTTGAATTGCTTAGGTGAACGACTCTCTTGGACGAAGCTCGAGAATCTGTGCGCTCAAGGTAAGTTCTCGTGACTTACTCTGGCCGATTGGCCTACACCGTATTTCGATGTCGCGTCGAGGATGTTAAAGGATCGTTTGTTTTTATTTGCTTTGGTTGGGTAGTTAGGTTTAAACATTTTGTAGGTTATTTCATTTACAGTCTTGATGGTATATATGTGTTTGTTTATTGTATGTTTATATTATGCTCATATCTGTTCATGCATCACGTATTTCAAAAGTCATGAAAATGAATTTCCGCACGTGTTTTAAGAAAAGAAAATGAACCTCTGTAATGAATGAACGTAATCTGTCTGTATCTGGTCACGCGAGGTGGGGCTCAGGCACGGCTGTGCGTGTTGCAAGCGTGTACCCCCCTCCTCTAGCTGGAAAGAGTAGTCCGACCGCAGGATGGGCTCTCTCCGGTTAGTGGGTTGCGATCTCGGTGACAATCTGTCTGTCTGCGACGTAATTAATCTGTATCTGAATCTGAATCTGCATGTTTTCTGAATGGCATACGCACGCATGCATCTGCATTTACGAAGCTTACTGAGATTTCATTATCTCATAGATGTCTGTATGGTGTAGGTGACGTTATAGGTGACGTAGATCCAGGTGAGGACGACGTTCCTCCTTCTGATGTCTGAGGCAGTTGATGGATGATGGCCCGTGGGAGTGCGCTGGGCAGTCGAGGCGCGTTTTGACCTGTGGGGGAAGTACGTATAGATTTTGGGATTTTCGTGATGTTTGGGCTGATGTTAATTTGTATAGAACATATTAGGATGCTTGGTCTGGTAGTTGATATGTTTACTTTTGACGTTTCAAATGTTTTGGTAATCGTATTTAAAACGTTTTGTTAAGTCTTTTATTCGAATGTTATAGGAAATGTTTTGAAATGTTTTCAGGTTGTTACGGATAGGTTCGATTTTTAGAGCTATCCACGCCGTTTGTTTTTAGGAAATTTTATCACTTTTAAAGTATTGCGTTAAATTATGGAAGTTGATTTTTAGGTTGTTATCTGTAGAAGTATTGCTCTCTGGAAATCGGATTCCAGAGAGCAAATTGTGGTTTTGCTCTCTAGAGTTTCCAGAGAGTACTTGGAAAACAAAGAGAGAAAAGTGAAGAGAAGAGAAAGAGAGATGGCGATCGAAGGCAATGGAGGATCGCTGGTGGATCGCTGCACAGAGTGTGCAGCGATTGATCTCTGCAGCTATCGATCTCTACAAGCTGCAGAGATCGATCGCTGCATGCTGTGATCGCTGCACAGAGTGTGCAGTGATCGATCTCTGCACAGCATGCAGAGATCGATCGCTGCATGCTGCACAGCATGCAGAGATCGTGATCGCTGCATGCTGCACAGCATGCAGAGATCGTGATCGCTGCACAGAGTGTGCAGCGATCGATCTCTGCACAGCATGCAGAGATCGATCGCTGCATGCTGAACAGCATGCAGCGATCAGGCGCTGCATGCTGCAGCGTCTGGTCGCTGCCCTCTGTTTTCACGGCTGGACAGTTTTGCCCTCTCGATTGTTTTAATTAAAATTAGTTTTTAATTAAATAGTTTTAATTGTTTTATTAAACAATCTTATGTATGTTTTAAATTGTTTTCCAAACAACACTAACGACTTCAATTCCGATTCAGTTTCCGCTTAAAGTGTAAAATAAAATGAAAAATTTATACGGGTAAAAATTGGTACAGTATTAGGGGTGTTACAAGTATGATCCTTGTCATAGTTTGATAAGTTAAATGTTCTCATGTTCTTGCATCATGAATGTTTTTCAAGTATAAGAAAAATGTTTTAATGCATGTTTTCCATGAACAGAATATGTATGTATATGTATATATATATATATATATAAGATTTATGCAACGTGGACTAAGTGAGGGTTGGGGGCGGTTCGACGTATAATAAAGTCCAAAGAGGGACATATGAATACGACCCGCAGTAGGGAACAAGATTAAACTTACTGTCGAACCCCCTTTACCGGCACAAATCCTCTCTTATCCACACAACTTATATGAATGATGAATACGATCAATGACTATGAATGATGAATATGATCAATGACTATGAATGATGAATATGATCAATGACTATGAATGATGAATATGATCAATGACTATGAATGATGAATATGATCTATGACTATGAATGATGATTATGAGCAAAGACATGAACAAGAAAAGACGTATGAGCATGCGATTTTCCCAAATTATGCATTCATGCATCCATGTTAGTGTTGCATTCCTTACTAAGTATTAGGCTTATAGTTTAAACCTTATGATGTAGGTGACGAGTTTTCAGGTGAGGAACTCAAGGTTAATGAGGATGTCTAAGCTTGGTTGCTGGAGGATGCTCAGTGTGACAGTGCAAGGCTGGATAGGCGAATAAGTTCCCTGGTTAAGCTCATAGTAAGTCAGAAAAGTTTACGATGAACAGATGATTAAATAGAACAGAATTTCTTATAACAATGAGATTAGATTTGAAGGGCTTGTCTTTAGAGTCTGAAATACGATTTTAAGAATTAATGAATGGTTTGTTTTGGTTTGAGTCTTCCGCTATGCGTATTTTAGATGAATTTATGATCTTTACTCATTGGGGTTTATAGCTACTAAGTTAAGAATCGGGTGAGTTGTGATATGTTTCTATCGGATGAAGATGTTTGATGATTATAGTGTTTTACTGCCGTATGATAGAAGCTGGATGAGGCGATCATCCGGCTGACGTCATCGGCGGATGTCAATAGATGAGAGTTAAACGATTGAGTCTTCCGGGTGACGTCACCGGAAGATGTAGTATGACGTCACCGGAAGATGTAGTTTGTTTCCTCGCCCGATGATGTAAATGATATTTTGTCGTCTAGCGATCGGCAGATGTAGTGTGATAAGTTACCGGATGATGAGAATGTTGTTTGTCGTTTAGTGACCGAGACATGTTTTAATTATTCACGTGAGATGCACATGACCACCGGATGATGTACCCTTATTTCATCGGATGATGTAGAGAGCTTCTCCACCGGATGGTATAAACACGGTTTTGTCGTCTAGTGACCTGTATATGTGGTTCATTCTTCTATCGGTAGATGCAGTCTATAACTTAAAGTTTTCTCTTCACTAGCCGATACACATTGTACTGCCCGCCAGTAGATATGTAATGTTTTCCTTTGCTGATTGAGGTTTAGCGAATCGCATATGACATCTTGAGTTAAATTATGTTAAAAAAAAAAGAAATACACTGCTAATAATGAATCACGTGTGAGTAATAAGGATTAGATGATTAAGAAAGACACGGATTATGTGTCGATCCTTTTGGGGTTGTTACACCATTAGTGACCCCTCCAGCCTTTCCTGAGAACTTACTTGAAAGGTAATTTTCTATGAGATTGTACAGTACAGTCTTTCTTGGAAATTATCCTGATTAGTACTCTATACGTTATATTGACTCTGTTTTTCTTTCAAATATTAGGGTTTGCTGAAGGCTGCGAAAGAGAATTTAAAGAAGCCGAACACCGCTACTGCCTCAGGCATATGTACACAAACTTTAAAGGCAAATTTCAGGGCAGAGCCTATCGAGATGCGATGTGGAATGTGGCTAGGGAAACTACAAGGTGGCATTCCAAAACAGAAATGCAGAAATTACACCATCTTAGCCTTGAGGCCCACACATGGTTTCGAGCAGAAGAGCCTAGATATTGGGCTAGTCATGTCTTTTCTCGAATCCAAAGTGCGACATGGGATTGAATAATTTGTATGAATCATTCATTGAACTTCTATTGCCGTTAAGAGACAAACCAATCCTGACCATATTCGAGATGATCTGAAAGTGCATGATGACTTGCATTGTGAAAAATTTTGATAAGATAGTCCAATCAACAGGTCTTGTGTGTCTCAAGATAAAGAAAAAGTTTGAGAAACTAGAAAGTGCAGCTCGAAATTGGAGTTCTCAGCTTGGGGGAGGTGCTCGATTTGAGGTTAGTAACGGCTACGAACAATACGTGGTCAACATGAATACAGATGTGTGTAATTGCACTAGGTGGGAGCTTACTGGAATCTCGTGTGTCCATTCAATTCCATGCATGCATTTCATGAGAGTGGCACCAGAAAACTACGTGCATCCGCTATCACTGGGAAACTTACATGCAAATGTACTAACAATTTATTCAACCCGTGAGCGATCCCCAAATGTAGCCTCAAATACCAGATCAACAAAAACTGATCCCGCCCAAAAGATATGGCCAACCCGGTAGCCCAGAAGATAGGGCGAGATGTTGATGAGCCGTCAAGTTCGATAATGAGTAGATGGAACTCAAAGATGTCTTGCGGTATATGTCAGCAGAAAGAGCACAATAGTGTTACTTGTCCTCACCGAGGATCCACTTCAGGCGCTACTTCTCAAGACAAGTTTATGAGTTTCAACACATATTATGGGATGCAGGTACAGTTCAACACATTTTCCTCGTAAACACATTCATTCTTTTTTAATATAATTTTCATTATGTGTAAGAATCGAGGACGCGCGGCCAAAGCAACAATTGTTGACTGTTTTAATTTCGGTGTTGGGTCAATTTTATTAGACTAACCTAAAATACAATTTTTTTATTTAACTAAACAAAAAATAATAATTACAATTTTAAATATCTTCTTGATGTAATTTGCTATATCGGCTTCTTGGGCTCAGAAGGACATCACAAGGCTTAATGCTTGCAAGGCAAGTTTGAGTACTCCATTCATTTCATAATCTAACAATTTTACCGATGTTCATTGCGTCTTTCTATTGGAACAAGTCTCATTTAATATATGTTTCGCTCTATCCGAGATTGATGAGTGGAGTACTCAAACCTATCTTTCAAGTATTAAGTTTTGCGATGTCCTTCTGGGCCGAAGAAGCCAATATAACAAATTACATCTCCAAGATATTTCAAAAAGTAATTATTATTTTTTAGTTATTTAAATGAAAAAAATTATTTTAGTTTATGTTAAGAATACTTATTTATTAAAGGTTATTCAAATTAGAATTATTTATTTGTTTCAATTTATTTAAACAAAAAAAATTGAAAAAATGAATAGAGTTTCGTTTGTTTTATGACTCCTCTATAGTTATCTTCAAACAGTTGCTACAAATTTAAATCACAAATATATACCCAACAGCTAGATTTCAGTACATATAATAAACATCAAGACATAAAATGAAAAGTAAAGTACATCATATTTATAGACGACAAGTAAAGTACATAAAATGAAACACAATCTAAAATATTCTAATCCGGTGGGACATCGTCGTCTCTGTCCACCATCTAGTCCGTCAACCTATCAATGAGCTCTCTAAGGGACTCCCTAAGATAGTCCTGTGATTCAACCACCTTTTTCTAGCTCGCGGTGATCTCCTCGACCCTGCCTATGAGGGACTCCATCCTCTGGTCCCTCTGCGGCTCCCTCTTTTGCTGCATCTAATACATCTGCTGCATCTGCTGCTACATCTCATACATCTACTGTATATGCTGCATCATGTCCCAACTACTATGAACCTAAGGGTAAAACGACGGTGCAATCGCATCCTCAATGTTGGTGGCATCCTCCATCAGAACATCTCGCGATGTGGAGGCTCCGGGATCTCCTTTGACCATTCAAGACCCGTCCACTTTGACTTAGCCCATCTGAGTCAAATGGATCCTGTCAAATAAATCAACAGATCTGTGTGATCTGATCTACTTTCCACTGGGAATCTGAATCTGAAAATGTTGGGCGATCTTCCAAATCAAAGTCCCAAACGGCATATTTTTATTCCTTGTTCACCAGACCTCAAGCATGTGACCTATAATCATGTATCTCGGGTCGAACATCGTGCCGTTGTAGAGCTTCTCCATGATGTATAAATTCATCAAACTGACGGGTCTCTATGACCATCCCTCGGCAGGATGGTGTGACTGATCAAGTTGTGTACCTGACACGGGGTCCCCTAGAAAGGGGGCCCGTGTACAACCCACAAATATGCTCGGTGTGCTTGGTTGTGTGCTAGTGAACAATATTTGATTATGGAAAGAAAATACTAAAATAAATACAAGAAATAAACAAAGAAATTAATAGAAATATGGTCGGTTCTTATATGTTGAGAGAGAGAGATTGAGATAAGCAAGAAAATAAAAAGAATAGAGATGATAATGGATGTTAGAAATGGAAAGAAAATATAAAGCAAAAGATATAATAAAATGGCATAAAAATAAAGGTGAGTGTGTGGATATTGTGGAGCTGAAATTTAAAGGGGTGATTTGTGTGCAAAAGTGAAGACAATAAAATAAAGAAAACCCTTGGCGGATCCGTGGAGCGAGCTTACGGTTTAAGCTCCCGGATACACGTTTTCCGTGAGGAAAACGACCACCTTAGGCCGGGATTTCCGTCCTCGATCCGACTCCCAATGGAGAAGGTGAGGGAATGAATAAGAGCTAACCTAGCAACCCTAGTTAGGTTAGCAATGGAGGCTAACTCCTCTTGGCTCAAAGAACCAAGGAAAATAACACCAAAGGAACTTTGGATATTTTAGGGAAATAGTAGTGTATTGATTGGCCAAAAGTTCTTTTACACACACCAATGCTATGCTTAAATAGAGAAACCTAGGGTGGATGATTAGGGTTTGGTAATGGAAGAAAGGATTGGGGCCGTTGATGAAGATCAAGATGAAGGGACAAGATTGCAATCCATGTGCTTCATCCAAGGGTTGAGGTGCTTTCCTTGTTTTGCTTGATCAATGGTGCTAAATTGCCATGTCATCCATCCTTGTGGCCACTACCAATTGTACTTGCAAAATTCATACCTTAAAGTTGGGCTCTTCTTTGGGCCATGGCTTTCTTTGGGCTCCATTGGTTGTAGGCCTTTTCCTTGAGTAATTTTGTTGAATTCTTCAACCCATAATCCACCAACATACATCTAACCCTAACCATTCAATCTAATGCATGCAATGCAAATTATAAATTCTTACAAAAAGGCTAATGTATGCCAATGAGTTTGAAAAATAAAAATTACAAATTAAGGCCCGGGAAGACAAATTCCCATAGGGCAATCCGGAGGCTCCGTGCAAATGTTCCAATGAAGTACGTGGCAAGGCTTTTCCACATCCTCCGATGTCGGCTCCCAAGTGAAGTCCATGATGTGATCCAAACCTGCAAAAGAGACAAGTCATTAGAACATTGATTGATTAAATTTTGTGCCCGGGTTTGAGATCTTGTAACGGGCCTCCGAGGCACGTCATCCCCTCCGGGTGGCTGAGGATTTGACCTCAAATCCGTTTGCTCAGCCTCCTCTTCATATCCCAATTCTCCAATATACGGGGATAGATCTTGCACATTGAAGGTGGATGACACTCCATAATCACCAGGTAATTCCAACTTGTAAGCATTGTTATTTATACGTTCCAAGATTTTAAAGGGACCATCAGCTCTAGGTAACAATTTGGAGCGTCTTTTGGCGGGAAATCTTTCTTTCCTAAGATGTAACCACACCAAATCTCCGACATTAAAAATTACCTCTTTTCGCCCTTTATTGGCATGCTTAGCATAATTGGAGTTATTTTTCTCAATTGTTTGGTGAACTTTCTCAAACAACTTTTTCATTTGCTCTGCCTTACTTGCTCCCGAAGGGTTGATTAGGTCTTGGGTTGGAATAGGAATAAGTGTCAGGGGTGTGTGCGGATTAAAACCATATACTACCTCAAAAGGCGTTTGCTGGGTGGTGGAGTGAAGGCTTCGGTTGTAACCGAATTCAATTTGGGGTAGTAGTATGTCCCAATTGGTGAGAGTCTTACCCACGACACTTCTGAGAAGGGTACCCAAGGTCCTATTGACCACTTCCGTTTGGCCGTCCGTTTGGGGATGAAAGGATGTACTAAAGCAAAGCGTAGTCCCCAATTTCTTCCATAAGGTCTTCCAAAAAGTGCTCAAGAACTTGGTATCGCGATCCGACACGATAGATTGAGGCACTCCATGGAGTCTAACTATCTCCTTGAAGAATAGGTCGGCTATAGCAGCAGAGTCGTCGGTTTTGTTGCAGGCGATAAAATGTGCCATTTTGGAGAATCGGTCTACCACTACAAGAATAGAATCTTTATTACGTCCAGTACGTGGTAACCCTAAAACAAAGTCCATGCTAATTTCTACCCAAGGATGCGTAGGAACTGGTAAGGGAAGGTAAAGTCCTTGGGGTAGAACCTTGCTTTTGGCCTTTTTACACACAATGCACTTTTCAATATAATGGTGCACGTCCTTCATCATGTGAGGCCAATAGAATTTTTCTTTTAATAATTCCAGGGTCTTCTTTTCCCCAAAATGTCCAGACAATCCTCCTCCATGAGCTTCTTTAACGAGGCATTGCCTTAGACTGCAATTAGGAATACACAATTTTCCGTTTCTTAGTAAAAATCCGTCCACAAGACTATATCCTCCTTCAGCCTTATTTTGGTAAACTTTATAAGGCAATCCAAAATCTTTATCGGATGCATACAAAGTTTTGATCCATTCAAATCCAAAAAATCTAACACCTAATTCTGTTAAGAGGATACGTCTTCGAGAGAGAGCGTCGGCAACGGTATTATCCGATCCTTTCAAATATTTTAAAATGTAGGGGAACCTTTCCAAGAACTCCACCCATTTTGCGTGTCTTTTGTTGAGTTTGTGTTGACTCTTAATATGCTTAAGGGATTGGTGGTCGGAGTGAATCACAAACTCTTTGAAAGTAGATAGTGTTGCCATTGTTCTATCGCTCTAATCACCGCATAGAACTCCTTATCATAAGTCGAATAGTTCAAAGCAGCTCCTTTCAATTTCTCACTAAAATATGCAAGAGGTTTGCCATCTTGCATCAACACAGCCCCAATGCCAATACCGGAGGCGTCACTCTTGATTTCAAAAACCTTATTGAAATCAGAAAGTGCCAAGACTGGTGATTGACACAGTTTTTCTTTTATCAAGTTGAAGCTACTTTGGCATGCCGGTGACCAATTAAAGTCTACTCCTTTCTTGGTAAGATCCGTAATAGGAGCGACTAAAGAACTGAAGTCTTTAATGAACCTCCTATAAAAAGAGGCTAATCCGTGAAAGCTACGGACTTCAGTGATACTAGTGGGAGTGGGCCACTCCTTGATGGCTTTAACTTTATCTTCATCCGCTTCTAAGCCATCCTTAGAGATTATGAAGCCCAAAAAGTAAACTTTCTCTTGTCCAAAGGAACACTTAGTTAAATTTCCAAACAATTTAGCACGACGAAGAGTCTGAAATAACATCCCGAGATGGTTGACATGTTGTGGGAGGTCGCGACTATACACCAAGATGTCATCGAAATACACGACAACAAATTTCCCAAGGAACTCCTTAAGAACATGGTGCATTAATCGCATGAAGGTGCTCGGGGCATTTGTAAGACCGAATGGCATAACCATCCACTCAAACAATCCGTATTTTGTTTTGAAGGCGGTTTTCCATTCATCACCTTCTTTCATCCGTATTTGATGATAACCGCTCTTCAAGTCTACTTTGGAAAATATTGATGCTCCACTTAATTCGTCTAGCATGTCCTCAAGTCGAGGGATAGGGTAACGATATTTAATAGTAATTTGATTGATAGCCCGACTATCAACACACATACGCATAGAGCCATCCTTTTTCGGTACCAACAAAGTAGGTACGGCGCATGGGCTCATTGACTCTCTTATGTACCCTCTTCCTAACAATTCTTGGACTTGCTCTTGTAATTCCTTTGCTTCTTCAGGCCTCATCCTATAGGCCGGTCGATTTGGTAACATGGCTCCGGGTTGGAGGTCTATTTGATGTTCTATACCTCTAATTGGTGGTAATCCGGGTGGTAGTTCTTCAGGAAAAACATCTTGATAGGTCTTGAGTAGGACTAGGATCGGTGGGGGTACGTCACCTAACTCCATAACACGGTCTCTAAATAAAACAAGTATCACAGTCTCTCCTTTCGTAACTGCTGCTCTTACTCCCTTTTTCGATAAGAAAAGATTTTCTTTGATCTTTTCTTCCTTTCTAATTGCATCGTCACGAGCAATTTGTTCAGGGGTCATAGGGAGTAATTTGATATTTCTACCACCGAACTTCAGGCTATAGTTGTTGAGGTATCCGTCATATTGCACCCTACGGTCATAAAGCCAGGGTCGTCCTAATAGAAGATGACTGGCTTGCATTGGAACGACATCGCAAACAACCGAATCTTTATATTTTCCAATGGTAAAATGAATGGTCACTTGCTTAGTCACTTTAATGTCATCTCTATCATCCAACCATCTTAACTTATAGGGCTTAGGGTGGTTCATTGACTCCAAACCAAGCTTCTTCACCATATCGTGGGAAGCTACGTTAACGCAACTTCCACTATCTATAATCACAGAACATACTTTATCCTTGACTGCACACCTACTTTGGAAAATGTTTTCGCGTTGGCAGTCTTCATCCACATTTTTAGATACGAGGGCTCTACGAATGACCATTAAAAGTGGTCCATCTTGAGCCGCGCATTCATCACTCGATTCCCGCTCGCTTTCCTCTTCCACTTCCTCTTCCTCTTCTTCCTTATCAAGGTATTGACCTTCATCATTTTCACTTTCCCATTCTCCGGTAGATTCCTTGATAATCATCACTCGACGGTTAGAGCATTCATTCGCGTAATGTCCTTTGCCTAAACACTTGTAGCATTGGACATCACGAGCTCTTTGTACTTTGGGTTGGTTTTGGTTTAGTGGTCTCTTGTCCGTCGGAGGTGGTTTGTTTTGGTTTGAAGGGAGTTCTAGGGGGCCAATTAGGGTTAATTGGTCTCTTTTCTTCTTTCTTCCAAGGAGGTTTAGGCTTATCTTGGTCTAAATGTCTTGGTGGGAATTTGTTCGGGAAATTAGTCTTACGTTTTTGCTTAAGTTGTCTTTCCACCGTAAGGGCTAATTGAATAACCAAGTCCATGGCCTCCAATTGTTGAACTTCAACCGCGTCACCTATATCGCGGTTCAATCCTCGAATAAATCGAGCGATGAGTTGTTCTTCAGGTTCTTCAACAGCGCAACGCATGTTGAGGGTTTCGAATTCAGCTAGGTACTCATCAACCGATAGATTGTTTTGTTTGAGGCTATGAAGTTGTTAGAAGAGTTCGTGCTTATAATGTCGAGGTACAAACCTCTTGTGCATTATGTCTTTCATGGAATTCCATGTAGCGACGGGGTAACTGTAGGTTCTCGACCTTTGGGCTTTGTAGTTGGACCACCACAAGGCGGCATGGCCCGTGAGTTCGAGGGAAGCTAGTTGAATCTTAACTCGCTCGGAATAGTCGTGGCACTCGAAGACTCTCTCTACCTTATCAACCCAATCAAGATAGGTATGTCCGTCACAAGCTCCATTAAAAGGGGGAATGGACATCTTAACGTTGCGGAGGTCGTCGTTGTCCCTACGACGATTTGGTCGGTACTCTTCTTCATCCTCCGTCCAAACATCATCCTCCGAATTAAAATGTCGTGGTCTCCTTCTTCGGGGTTCTACCCATTCTTCTTCCTCTATGGGTGGTTGTAAAGGTGTCCTACGTCTAGGGCGATCGGGAATAACCCTAGAGGAAGTCTCACGTGAAGGGTCTCGTTCTTGGGATTCTCTACGGGAATGGTTGGACATATGTTCTCTCATGTGGGCCACATCAAGGGCCACGTTTTGGATTTGATGGGTAAGAGTGTTGACCAGGCCCGTTAAGGCATTTATTTGACTTTGCACGCCTCCTTGTGTGCTAGGATCTCCTTCGAGGCGTGTTGGTTCGGGTGGGGGAGTGTCCCTAATCCGAATTGGTTCTTGGTGTAATGGATCTCGATTAAATCCACTTCGATTAGTCATAAGTAAGTGTTTTAATTTTAAATCCCAATTCTTGTCTAAGTTAATTTTCCTAAATTAGTGAGATGAATATCTTCTTAATGTCTTAGGTAATTTTAGGCTCTATGGAACATTCTTAGCTAAGACAAATTGAAAATAGGGATCATGCTAATTAGGATAACAACTTAGCACTATCAACACTCAATAATAAAACTAAGAAATGAATATTTTCAACGATTTAATTTCACCACAAATTTTCAAGAAATTTCAATCAAGTTGACAACTTTTACTAAGGATCACTTAGAGCAATATTAATGACACTAATTAACTCTAAAATCAGCAAATAATAAATTTTAGAATACCATTTAAGTCAAGATATCATGCTGGAATTTAATTCAAATATAGCAGAATTTTGCTTGTAATGACTAGCTCTAATTTGTTACTTTTAATTCATACATTGTCATATTCTTGTTAACCAATTTCATGCATTCGCTCAACAGCATATATTAGGTAAATTTACGAGTTAAAACATGAGTAATATTAAGCAAAATAATAGACAAAGTCGAGCTCAACAAGGAAGCAAAAACGATATGATAATTTTGCAACAAGAATCCTATTTTTCGTTAGTAATAATTCTAAACCGAATTTAAGCACCAAAATTTCCAGAATATTAATATAATTAGTGGACAATATTTAGATGCTAAATAAGGTTCAAATGATAACAAGAAATGCCAACAAAACCGGAATTAAAGAAGCAATAATCCGAGGCAAATATAGTGAGAAACCGTGAAGATTATGCAATTTCTTTAGGCCGATTTTATACTAACTTTTCTACCAAAATTTCAGCAGAGTTTCGGCTTAGATTTAAGGCAAAATAAAGACTTAAAAGAGAGCAAACAAAAGAGAAAAATCGTGACACAAGAAGGAGAGGAAAAACCGAGAAATAAAGAGAAGAGATTAAGAGATTCGGGAGCTATACCTTGTGCGTTTTCTTGTAGGATCGTCCACCATATTTTTCCATATTAGAACAAGCAATAATATAGCAAAAATAATGGTAGTACAAGTAAAATTTAGATTAGCACAAAATAGCTCAAGGTTAGCACAAATATGTATAAGAATTTAATGCAGAAATTTAAAAGAGCGCTATCCCGGTTTTTGTGTATAGCTTTTGGCTATTGCCAAATGCATCAAAAACACTCCAAGGGAAGCCTTTCGCTCTGATACCACTTGACACGGGGTCCCCTAGAAAGGGGGCCCGTGTACAACCCACAAATATGCTCGGTGTGCTTGGTTGTGTGCTAGTGAACAATATTTGATTATGGAAAGAAAATACTAAAATAAATACAAGAAATAAACAAAGAAATTAATAGAAATATGGTCGGTTCTTATATGTTGAGAGAGAGAGATTGAGATAAGCAAGAAAATAAAAAGAATAGAGATGATAATGGATGTTAGAAATGGAAAGAAAATATAAAGCAAAAGATATAATAAAATGGCATAAAAATAAAGGTGAGTGTGTGGATATTGTGGAGCTGAAATTTAAAGGGGTGATTTGTGTGCAAAAGTGAAGACAATAAAATAAAGAAAACCCTTGGCGGATCCGTGGAGCGAGCTTACGGTTTAAGCTCCCGGATACACGTTTTCCGTGAGGAAAACGACCACCTTAGGCCGGGATTTCCGTCCTCGATCCGACTCCCAATGGAGAAGGTGAGGGAATGAATAAGAGCTAACCTAGCAACCCTAGCTAGGTTAGCAATGGAGGCTAACTCCTCTTGGCTCAAAGAACCAAGGAAATAACACCAAAGGAACTTTGGATATTTTAGGGAAATAGTAGTGTATTGATTGGCCAAAAGTTCTTTTACACACACCAATGCTATGCTTAAATAGAGAAACCTAGGGTGGATGATTAGGGTTTGGTAATGGAAGAAAGGATTGGGGCCGTTGATGAAGATCAAGATGAAGGGACAAGATTGCAATCCATGTGCTTCATCCAAGGGTTGAGGTGCTTTCCTTGTTTTGCTTGATCAATGGTGCTAAATTGCCATGTCATCCATCCTTGTGGCCACTACCAATTGTACTTGCAAAATTCATACCTTAAAGTTGGGCTCTTCTTTGGGCCATGGCTTTCTTTGGGCTCCATTGGTTGTAGGCCTTTTCCTTGAGTAATTTTGTTGAATTCTTCAACCCATAATCCACCAACATACATCTAACCCTAACCATTCAATCTAATGCATGCAATGCAAATTATAAATTCTTACAAAAAGGCTAATGTATGCCAATGAGTTTGAAAAATAAAAATTACAAATTAAGGCCCGGGAAGACAAATTCCCATAGGGCAATCCGGAGGCTCCGTGCAAATGTTCCAATGAAGTACGTGGCAAGGCTTTTCCACATCCTCCGATGTCGGCTCCCAAGTGAAGTCCATGATGTGATCCAAACCTGCAAAAAGAGACAAGTCATTAGAACATTGATTGATTAAATTTTGTGCCCGGGTTTGAGATCTTGTAACGGGCCTCCGAGGCACGTCAGTACCACCCGAGCTTTGACGTTCAGAGCCTTCGATCTTGGCTTCATGAACCCTGCAATGCCTGAATTGTGGTGGATTTGCCTAAGGAACTCTAGTCCTTCTGCTGTTCTGGAGAAATCACACTCTCGGGAGCTATAATAGTATCTCCACACCTCATTGTCTGCAAATCCCAGCAATTCGTTGGTAACAACTAGAGAGATGACAACTTCTGTACCAAATAGGTACGTCTTCAACCACCCATACGTCCCGGTACTAACCAAGTTGGCATAAAACAGGCAAACAACTCTGTCGAACTATCGCCCTTCATGTTGTATACCCCTTGCACAATCATCTCCTTTACCTCCAAAGACTCACAACCGCTCGTACTGCTCTTGACACCCCTCGTTACAAAATTCCATGAAAAAATAACCAGGAGGCAGTTGCGACACTTGATCCGGCGCCCGGTTTGATGGGCCACCTTATGACATCTGAGGAACCTTTCAACCAATAAATATTTTTGGGGGGGCCATTTTTGGGTTTGAGGTTGTTTTTTTTTTTTATTTTCAAATTTACGGTTTTTTTGGATTTTCAACTAGAAAATAGATCGCATTTGGGGATTTTAAGTGCCAAAAAACCCTAAATTATGTGATTTCCGTAAAAAAAAAAAAACTATCGATTTTTCGCATTTTTCTGCTCGAGCTAATGGTTTTAGCATGTTTTTGGAATTTCCACAAAGGCTTTTCATAGATTTTGGCAAAAAACGGTCGGATTTGATGATTTTGGCAGCAAAACGCACGGATCTCAGGGTTTGAACGAGAGAAAACTCGGGTTTTCTAAAGAAAACTGATTTGTTTCCTTATATACTAACGCAGAAAGGGGGACCGTTTGAGGGTGAACACCCCCAACGTGTTCTTAGAATGGGGGGCCGTTCTAAGAACGCAGCAAACCGTTCTTAGAACATTCATCATACGGGTAGTGTGGATCACATTGACGCCGGGGTGCGTTTGAGGGTGGAGACCCCCGTTCTAGCGCGTGCGGGGGGGACGGGTCTCCACCCCCAAACGCACCCCTCGTTCTCCAGTGCGTTGCACGTGGAGAATGTCCCAGATAGAACAGGGGACTGTTCTTAGAGAACATGTAACACCCGGTTTTACGGGATTTTGTTATTCTACTATATAATGGCATTTTTGTAAATATGTCTAATTAAGTCTGTTTTGCGAATGGAAAGTTTTAATAGAGCCCTAGCAATGAATTGGAATTATTGGAGAAATAAGAAAATTTTGGAGAAAACGAGTTAATTGCTAAATAACGAAATAAGTAAAGAAACAAATAGAAAATCAAAAGGAAGGGCGGTATAGTAAATTGGCAAGTCAATTTTATTAAAAACGACAATTTCTATGTAATACCCGACTGTACGGACTATTATTATTTTAATGTAAATGACATTTTTGTAAATATGTCAAGTCAAGTCCACTTTACGAAAAGAAAACGTTATTACGATCCGAATAATTAATAAGGATTTTAAGAATATTTTAGAAATTTTAGGAGTCGTAACACTAATTTTACGAAAATTACGTTTACCGTAATATAAAGAATACTTTGGTAAAAATAGTAAACGAAGTCCGAATTGCGAACGGATAGTTTTAAAAGAACCCTGGTAATGAGTTGGATATATTGTTGAAATAAGAAAATTTGGTGAAACCGACTCCTTAATCAAATAACGAAACGAAGGACGAAACAAATAGAAAATCGAAGGAAGGGCAAAATGGTAAATTGAAAAGTCAAAATTTTACGTCGTTTCTTCTTCTTCTTCACGCCATCTCCTTCCCCCCTGCGATCTCCGACGAAGCTCCACGGCGATTCCACTCTTTGACGTCGATTCTTCCTCCGTTCTTCCTCCGTTCTTCACGTTTTCTTCCCCAAACTCGATTCTAGGTAAGGTTCTATGGTTTTGGAAAGTCTATTTGTAGTTTTCAGATTGTTTGACGGTTAGGGTTTCGTTTAGGTTTTGTGAAAAACGTAGTTTAAAGTTAGAAATCAATAGGTTTGTTGTATTTGTGAGTGTATTGAATGTATTAAGCGTTATTGGACGAAGCTAGATTAATTTGTGGGAAATGTTAAAATTGGAGGATTTTCGGGTTTTTGGAAAAAGCTCGTTAATTGTGGTATTGAACTATCGAGCATTAATCGTTTGTTGAAATGCCTCGATTAGTTAAGTTATACTTTTAGGAGAATTTCCTTAGTCAAGGTTTTGTTAAATTTGGACGTTTAACGGTTTAAATCTCGTTTTAACGACGATTGTTGTGTTTTGTCCCAGACGAACAACGCTCGTGGACGGAGCTCGAAGTTCAGCGCGCACGAGGTAAGTTCTCGTGACTTACTCTGGCCGATTGGCCTACACCGTACGTTGATGTCATCTCGAAGAGTTTTGGTGACGCGTTTGTTTAAGTTGTTCTAGTTGGGTAGTTAGGTTTAGTTGTTTTATAGATTATGCCTTTAATTGCTTTTATTGTCTTGATGCATGTTTAAATTATGTTATAAATTGTTCACGCATCACGTATTTTAAAAGAGCATGAAAAGGAATTTCCGCACTATGTTTTAAAGAAAATGGCGATGCGGCCTAGAGAGGGGCTATTGATGTATTGTGTAGATCGATTACGGGTCTGTCACAATGCCGCATCTAATATGAACTCATGTATGTTATGGTCATGCGAGATGGGGCTCAGGCACGGCTGTACGTGTTGTAAGCGTGTACCCCCCTTCTCTAGGTGGAAAGGGTAGTCCGACCGCTGGACGTGCCCTCTCCGGTTAGGGGGTTGAGATCTCGGTGACATCCACGATGTAAAGATAAGAAATGGTTGCACGATTTATGAACTCATATGCACAGCATGCATTTACATTTACGAGACTTACTGAGATTTTTATTTCATAGTGTGTCTGTATGGTGTAGGTGACTTCGACATAGGTGAGGACGAGATCCCTCCACCTGAGGAGTGATGCAGTTGATGGAGGATGGTGGCGGTTGTGTGTTGGTGCAGTCGAGGCGTTTCACGACCCGTGGGGATGTATGTACGTATTTTGGGATGTTTTGGATAGGTTTAAGGAAAATATTTATATAGATAGAACATTTTAGGATGATTGGTTCTGGATAGTGGATAGGTTACGTTTTGAGTTGTTTTAAAACGTTTTGGTAATGTATTTTGCAAATGTTCGATTTTTAAATATATCCACGCGTTTTGGTTTTACGAAAATGGGTTATGTTTTAATTGAGTTTTAAGTTGTTATTTTGGGTAATTGACGAAGTGAGGAATGGATAAGATTTTGAGTGAGTAGATTTGAATGTATATTTGATGTTTGTGTTGATGAAATGGTGAAGGGGGGGGGGGGGGGGGGGGGTGTTAGGCGTATAGAGAAGCAGGGGAAGAGAAAGAAAGAGGAATGAGAAAAGAAAGGGGAGAGGGAGGTAGTGAGGGTGGCAATCGATCGCCTGTTTAGGCGATCGATCGCCCCTCGTTATGGCACGATCACCAGTGGAGGCGACGCGATCGCCTCTTGATCGCCACGCTCTGGAAAAATTCCAGAGCGTGTGGCGATCGATCGCTTCCTGTTGGCCAGGCGCGATCACAGATCGCCTCACCAGGCGATCGCTGGCAAAAACCAGTGATCGCTGATGGGCGATCGATCGCCCCATCATTTTTGGGACAGACGTCCCTTTTTGCCCCGCGATTTGTTTTAACTAAATTTTAATTGTTTTAAGTTTTATTTAAATTGTATTTAAGTTTGTTAAATGGTTTAAAAGCATAAACGGAAACGTTTTAAATTTCTAAAGTTTTATTTCCACTTGAACGATAGGTTTAAAGTTTAAAGTATAAAAAATAAGGGTACAATGTTAGGGTCGTCACATTCTCTCTTCCTCCCCAACACTCACGAAATTTCTCCAGAAAGAAATTTCTTCTCTGGCGATTCTCCACTCCCTCTCACGCGATTTCACTTCCGGCGACCAACTCCTCTGTAACAACCGGTTCTTTACGGGATTTTGAAAGTATATGTATAATGGCATTTTTGTAAATATGTCAAGTTGAGTCGGTTTCATGAAAAGAAAGCATCATTACGATCCTAATAATTAATATGGATTTTAAGAAAATATTTAGAATTTTAGGAGTCTTAACGCTAATTTTACGAGAATTACGTTTCTCGTAATATAAAAGATGTTGTAGTAAAAAATAGTAAATAAAATTCGTTTTGCGTACGGACAGTTTTAATGAAACCCTAGTAATAAGTTGGATTTATCGGCGAAATAAGGAGATTTGGAGAAAACGAATCGTTAGCTAAATAACGAAGCAAGAACGAAAAAAATAGAAAATTAAAGGAAGGGTAAATGAGTAATTTGACAACCTTAATTTTAATAAAATATCAAATTCCCTCCCTCCCCCAAACACTTCACGATTTCTCAGCCAAATCCTCTCCTCCAGCGATTTTCTTCCCTCGTGCGCGACTCCTCTTTCCATCGACGAAGCTTCTCTCCGACGACTCCAGTTCTTCGTGTTTCCTCCTCCAATCAACGCTCTAGGTAGGGTTTTATAGTTTTCGGACTTTAGTTATCGATTTTCACGGAGTTAAAACGTTTAGGGTTTCGTTTAAGGTTTTGTTAAAAACGTGGTTTAAGGTTGGAAATCGATAGGTTTACCGTGTTTGTGAATATAATGGACGTATTGAGCGTTATTTGGTGAAATATAGGGTGTATTTGAAGCTTGGGTTGAAAAGTCGGGTTGAAGCTTTGAGGAATCTCCATTTATGGAGTTTTGGAAATTCACGAGCATGAATTGCTCGATGAAATGCCTCAATGAAGTATTTTAGAGTTTTAAGAAATTTCTTTAGTTAAGGTTTCGTTAATTTGGACGTTTAATGGTTTAAACGTACTTTAACGACAATTCTTGTGAATTTGCCTTAGGTGAACAACGCTCGTGGACGGAGCTAGAATTGCAATGGACGCGAGGTAAGTTCTCGTGACTTACTGTGGCCGATTGGCCTACACCGTACGTCGAAGTTGTATTGAGGAAATCTTGGAGCTTGTTGTTTAATTGCTTTGATTGGGGTAGCTAGGATTAGTTGTTTACATAGGTTATGCTTTTATCGTCTTGATGGTATAAATGTTGTATGTTTACTTTACGCATTCTAATTGCTCATGCATCACGTCTTTTAAAATAACATGAAAACGGATTTCTGCACGTGTTTAAGAAAAATATGAAATGAACTAATGAAAACTAATGTATGTAATCTGGTCACGACGTGGTGGGATTCAGACATGGCTGTTTACGGATGGAAGCATGTTTTCCCCAAGGTAGATGGAAAGGGCTGTCCAACCCCGGACGTGCCCTCTCCATCTGGTGAGAGTTGGCTCTGGTGACGTTATGTTATGCTACTAAATGATTAAAATGTCTGTTTGGTTTACGAAACCCATATGCACAGCATGCATCTGCATTTACGAAACTTGCTGAGCCTTTAGCTCATAGTTGTCTGTATGGTGTAGGTGATCTAGATACAGGTGCGGACGAGATCCCTCCACCCGAGGAATGATCAGTTGAAGAAAGATGGCCCGTGGGAGTGTGCTGGGCAGTCGGTGCACTTTTGACCCGTGGGGATGTAAGTAAACGTCTTGGGAACATTTTGGGATGTTTAGGACTGATGGTGGATTAGATAATATTTGTATAGTTAGAAACATTTAGGGTGTTTGGTTTCTGGATAGTTAATATTTGATGTTTGGATGTGTATTATGGATAGTTCGTGAACATATATGTATATAATGTTCATTTTGATGTTTCTGGAAATAGAGAATGTTATTTTTAGTGTTTTTTGGAAGTTCTGAGTGAATAGTGTGTAAGTACAGGGGGAAATTGTATGGGTTACGGTTAAGTGTCTAATTGATGTAAGTGGTAGATGAGAGGTGGACGTAAGTAGTAGATTCTGTCATTTTGTGATCGGTAGAAGTTTATATAAGTGTTTGGTCAAAGTCAATCGGCAGATGTGTTCGGTTACTGTTGAGCGGTGGATATGTTTAATTGATGTAAGCGGTAGATGAGCGGTGGATGTAAGCAGTAGATTATGTTGTTTTGTGATCGACAGAAGTTGATATAAGTATTTGGTCAAAGTCAATCGGCAGATGTGTTCGGTTACTGTTGAGCGGTGGATTGGTAGATGAGCGGTGGACATAAGTAGTAGATTCTGTCGTTTTGTGATCGACAGAAGTTTATATAAATGTTTGGTCAAAGTCAATCGGCAGATGTGTTCGGTTACTGTTGAGCGGTGGATGTGTTTAATTGATGTAAGCAGTAGATTCTGTCGTTTTGTGATCGGCAGAAGTTTATATAAGTGTTTGGTCAAAGTCAATCGGCAGATGTGTTCGGTTACTGTTGAGCGGTGGATGTGTTTAATTGATGTAAGCGGTAGATGAGCGGTGGATGTAAGCAGTAGATGTTGTCGTTTTGTGATCGGCAGAAGTTGATATAACTGTTTTGTCAAAGTCAATCGGCGGATGTGTTCGGTTACTGTTGAGCGGTGGATGTGAGCGGTAGAAGTGTACAGTGAATGTGAGCGGTAGATGTGAACAGGAAAATTTTGGGCTTGGGCCCTCTTTGCCCTCTGTTCAATTGGCCAATTCCTCTTTTATTTTTTTTAAGGTTTTATTTAAATGTTTTCTTTATTTTTCCTTACTTTAAATATGTTTTATCAAAAGGTTTTCAAATGTTTTCCGCTTAAACGTTAAACTTAAAGTTTATAAGGATAAAAAAAAATATAATACGGGAAAATTAAGGGTACAGTGTTAGGGACGCCACAGCCTCCTCTCTGGCGACTTGACTCTTCACGTTTCTTCTCTGTCTTCAAACCCTAGGTAAGCTTAGAGTGTTATACCCGTTAGTTGGCCGTTTTTGAGTTGTTATTAGTTAGGGTTTTGTTTAGGGTTTTGTGAAATCGAAAGACTATGTTAAAAACGGTTAGGTTTACTGTGCTTACGACTTAAATGGACATATTAGAAATCATTGGACGTAGTTAGTCGATTTATTGATGAATATTGGAGTTTTGGTTGTTGGAGAACTTAGAAACTCCATTTAATGGAGGTTTAAGTATGTCGAGCACAAATTGCTCGATGAAATGCCTCAACGAGTTAAATTAGAGTTTTAGGAGAATCTCCCTTAGATAGGAGTTTCGCTAGTCTTCGAAATTCGATGTTCTAGGCCCGATTTTAATGATGGTTTCTTTGAATTGGTTTAGGTGAACAACGCTTGTGGACGGAGCTCGGTGTGCTACGAACGCGAGGTAAGTTGTAGCGACCCTAATACTGTACCCGTATTTTCCGTACCATATTTTTTTTAACCTAATATCTTTAATTAAACACTTGGCGGAACCTAAACCGAAATCGAAACCAAAATCGAAATCGGAATTAAAATCTAACTTTAAAACATTTAAATCAAATATAAAGCTAATTAAATAAAACCATTATTTAAAACTAATTTCGATTAAAATAAAAGGGGAGGGCAGAATTGACATTCTGCCCGAGGAAAGGAGGCCGCGCCCAGTCGCTGCAGCATGCAGCGACTGATCGCTGCATGCACTGCATGCTGCAGCGATCGATCTCTGCAGCAATGCAGAGATCGATCGCTGCATATGCTAGCAAGCAGCGATCGATCTCTGCATTACTGCAGAGATCGATCGCTGCACTCTATGCAGCGACCACCACGCGATCCCTTCTGTTTTCTCTTCTTCTCTGTTTCCTTTATTTTCACAAGTGCTCTCTGGATTCCAGAGAGCAAACCAACACAATTCAACCTAACACAATTCAACCTACTCCTAACAAAGTATCAGTTTATAACGTATTTTAAACTCAATCAACCCACAGCGGACTTTGCGAAATCCAACTGCATGGATAGCTCTAAAATTCGAGCTTATCCGTATCCAACCTACAACATTTCCAAAACATTTCTATAACGTTTAAATACTGTTTGATAAACAATTTACCCAAAACATTCAAATGTAAACCTATCAACTACCAGAACCAAACATCCTATAACGTCTACACAATTATCCAGCCAAAACATCCCAAAATCTATACCTACTATCCCCACGGGTCAGGTGAGCCTCGACTGCGCCAGCACACCTTCGCAGCCATCCTCCGTCAACTGAATCATACCTCAGGTGGAGGGACATCGTCCTCATCTGGTACCTCGAAGTCTATGTCACCTACACCATACAACACACTATGAGATAAAATCCCAGTAAGCTCTACGTAAATGCAATGCATGCTGTGCGTATGAGTTCGATAAATCATGCTTTATTTTATCTTACTATGTAATGCTCAATAGGTGTCACCGAGATCCTATCCCTCTAACCGGAGAGAGCTCATCCAGCGGGCGGACAACTCTTTCCAGCTAGAGGCGGGGGGTGCACGCTTACAACACGTACACCCGTGCCTGAGCCCCACCTCGCGTGACCAATACGCCTTTCGGCCAATACGCCTTTCGGCCAATGCTATGCTCAATACGTCTTTCGGCCAATAAGCCTTTCGGCCAATGCTATGCTCAATACGCCTTTCGGCCAATGCAATGCTTTACGTTATCTTTAAAACTCTGTGCGAAAATTCATTTTCATGCTTTTCTTTAAAACAAGTGATGCGTGAACAGTTCAATATCTTACAGTAAACAAGCAATAATATGTACCATCAAGACTGTAAAGCGTAAACTATAAACTCCTAAAACCTAGCTACCCAAACCAAGTAAACATTAAATAAACGCATCTCCAAAACTCCTCGAGACGACATTCGACGTACGGTGTAGGCCAATCGGCCAGAGAAGAATCACGAGAACTTACCTCGTGTCCAAAGCAGCTCAAGCTCCGTCCACGAGCGTTGTTTGTCTGAAGCAAAAACACAATTTCGACGTTAAAACTAATTTAAGCTATTGATCGTCCAAATTTACGAAATCTTAACTAAGGAGACTTTCTAAAGTTCTAATCCCATTCACTGGGCTATTTATTCGAGCAACTCACGTTCGGCACCTCGAATTCCAATTTACGAGTTATTCCTAAAATCTCGAAAATCCCTAATTTTAACATTTTCACGAATTGATTTAACTTCGTCCAATAACGTCGAATACGTGCAATATATACTTAATCACAGCTAACCTATTAATTACGAACCCTAATTCGCGTTTTTAACGAAAAACTATCGAAACCCTAATTGCCTAAAACGCCATAAATATCGAAATAAAAGCTCTAAGATTGTAGGCTCATACCTAGAACGTCAATTAGAGGAGAAAACGTGAAGAATCGGAGGAAAAACGGAGGAGAACGGAGGTCGGATCGTTGGGGAATCGTCGGCGGCCGAGGGAGAGAAAACTCTCTGGTTTCGTGGATTCCAGAGAAGAAGAAGAAAGAATGAGGAGAAAATAGGTTTAAGTTATTTTTATAAAATTTGATTTGGCAAATTACTAAAATGCCCTTCCATAGATTTTATACTTGTTTCGTCATTCGGTTCGTTAATCGTCTAGCCAATCGGTTTCATCAAATCTCCTTACTTCACCCATAAGTCCAGCTTAATATTCGGGACTTAATAAAACTGTCCGTTCGCAATTCGGACCTCGTTTACTATTTTTACTAAAACGTCCTCTACATTACGATAAAGGCAATTACTCGGAATATACGTTTAATCTCCAAAAATTCCCATAATTTCCTTAAAATTCCTATTAATTGTTAGGATCGTAATGACGCTTTCTTTTCGTGAAACGAACCTGATTTGACATAATTACCAAAAATGCCATTATATAACAAAATATGAATATAATATATTATATCTGAAATCCGTACAAGCTGGGTATTACATAAGTCTCCATGACTCGCTTGGCCGATCCGGCCTACACCATAGGAGAGTTTATTGTTTGAAGATATTTGGCATAATTATTGTTTAGTGTAGGCTGAATGGGTAGTCTAGGATAAGTGTTATGTTAGAACGTTTTTCCTTAGGTTCTATGTATTATTTATGCTTTCCTTACTTTTATTGCACAAGTCCATGTCATGCATCATGTTTTACGAACAAGCACGAAAAAATGAATTTCCGCATACGTTTTCATGAAAAGAATCGACTAATAAACATATGAATGTATGTAATTACGGTCATGTCGGGGTGGGATTCAGACATGGCTGTCCTAAGAGGAGGAGCATGTTTTTCCCCCGATAGATGGAAAGCGCTATCTAACCACAAGATGTGCCCTCTCCATCTGGTGAGAGTAAACCACCGGTTACGCCCATGCTATGTAACTAAATAATGAAAATGACGTATGATTTTATGAACTGCATATGCATAGCATGTATTTTCATTTACGTAGATTTACTGAGCCGATTAACTCATAGGTTATTTCTATGGTGTACGTGATTTCGAAACAGGTGAGGAATACGTCCCTCTACCAGACGAACGCACGGATTGAAGAAGGATACCTGTGGGAGTGTGCTGGTGTAACACACCAAAATTTAGCCCCAAATTAAAAGAGTCAATTAATTTCCTAATTTCATCAAACCCTAAATCAGAATCCAATCAAGCAAAATCCCTAATTTTAGCACAAAATCGTTGTCCAATTTAGCCCTAATCTCAAGTCAATATTCTACAAACATAAGGAAATTACAAACAAGGAAAATCCTTCCTAAACTTCATTGACGAATCTGATCAAATTGGAAGTCCAGATTCGTGTCCATCATCTAAGGAAAGAATCGAACAACCCTCTTCCTTACAAATCAAGTCGTTCTGTGAATGAGGAAAATCGCACAAAATTTCCTCCTATTCTGAAAGCCAGAAAAGAAACCCGAGAGTTACCTCGCCTCACGCCGAAATCGCCGCACTATACCTCCGACCACCGTGAATTGACAGACTCCGGCGAACGTCGCTGAAGGAGAAGAATCGCAGCTTCGTTCTGATCAACACCCCCCATCGACGAGCTTTCTCTCTCTCGGTTGAATCCCTCTTCGCGAAGTCGGACTCTTCTCGGCTAAGCTTTGTTTTCTATTGCGAACCACAATCGAGTGCGCGAATCTCCCCTCTCGGCAGAATCATTCTTCGTGTAAGGTTCTTCCTCTCCCTCGATCTCCATATCTCTCTGTTTCGCGATCTCTCATCCTCTGTTCTCACTCTCACTCACTCACTCTCTTTCACAGATGATCGCGCGACGAAGAAGATAGGAAAAGAAGTTGGTTCAGTGGATTTATTCTAAGCTGAACCGAACCACAAGCCAACCAAACCACAAAATCTATTTTGTAGTTGAACCAAACCAGAACAGTGAAACGGACCGGCCCGATTGACTTGAACCAACCCAAACCTGAATTTTGAGATAATTAAAGGACGTGCCATCGAACCCAAAATTCAACGATTCAACGTTATTGGTAAGGAAAATTTTACCTTTGTTAAATTCAATAATTATTTTTGGGTAAAATAAGAAATTTAAACTTCCCCAATTTTTAGGCAAGGAAGATTAATACAACGCTCGGAAAATACATACGACCCTATTCTCTATTTCTCTCGAAATCCAGGTAAGTAAAACACTAGGTTTTAAATGTTTTGGCCGTAGGCCCTACATCACGAAACATATGTTAAATTATTTTCTTTAAAGCACTTTATTTTGTTTTGTTAATTATATTACTATTTGGACACGCATGTAAAGGCATTGACTTAGGAATGTAGAAAGATAAAAATGATAGGTCATTATGCATGTGTATGAAATGCATGAAATGAATGGAATTGACGGAACGCATGAGATGGCTAAGAGAGCCTGAACGCCATGGTTATTGAGATGGCTGATGAACACTTTTATGAGGGTAAGAAACCGCTAGTTTTCTGAAAGCCTGAACGCATGGTAAGGATCGGAAAATGAGTTCCATCCAGTTTGTAACTTTTAAAGCATGAAATTTGGTAATGTATGAAATTAAAATCGCATGCACGTGTTTTAACTTACTGAGTTTTTTCTCACGCATTAGTTTTGTGATGTAGGTGAATTTTTATCTGAGGAAGAAATGACACTGATCGAGAATTTGCCAGAGGCGGGAGAGCATACAGAGGAGGATACTCTCGTTGGTTCTGAATAAAAATTTAAAGTCATGATTTTATATCGTTTTAAAATAATATTTTATATTTAGTTGCATTGAATTTTAAATTTTCTATTTGGATAATTTATTTCATTAACTGTTGGATTTTTTTAGTAAGGATGCTATTTTAAATTTATGAATGAGGTTTTATTTAACGTTTTGTTTAGTATTTAATTTTCTAAACATTTATTGATAGTAATTTAAAGTTTCCGCTTATTAAATGATTTTTGCTATTTTCAATAATTTCGAATTAAGAAAATTAGGGTTTTATAACGATCCAATTTAATCTAATTTACAAATCAATTTGGGAAAAATTTTAGGGTTTCAAATTAGGGAAAATAAAATTTTTGGAGTCGTTACAGTTGGTATCAGAGAACTAAACGGTTCTGTAGACTGCTCTGTATGCTCATTATGCATCTGGAAATTGTCGTATCAGCAAGTAAGTATTTTATTTTATCATCATTTTATTTTAATTTATTATAGAAATTTATTTTATGAATTTTGTGATATAATTTTTAGTACATTTATATTTAATTACTACCCAAATTAGAATAAATTCTAAAGAAAAATAAATAAATCCTCGTGATGTAGACCTATGGCCAACCGTAGAAGAATGATACTGAACGCGATGCTATGCTCGATCGATTGATTGACGTGATTGAGAGGCAAGCTGACAAATTGAAACAGTTAAGCAGGACAGCGACTGCTCCGGCTCAAAGTGTACTACCCAAATCATGATTTGGAGCGTGCAGCAGTGGGTTCTGCTGATTAAAGATTTGGCGGCTTTATCTATGGAGAAAGGTGTGGAAACTTTATACCGACCAAAAAGTTAAAGTACTTTTAACTCAAAGGTACTAAATAGAGACAACGCAGATGGTTAGAAATTGGTGTAAAGACTTAGACTTGTGCGATTATTTACCATCCTGTAGACTAATGGTAGCTGACTGCATTGAGTAGAAAGAGCATCGTCTCAAGTTTTTCGTTGCAGCTGATTCCAGAACAACTAACTAAGGAGATGCAGAAACTAACATCGAAAGTTGTACGTTTGGGATAATAGGAAAGATGTTGCTAGTTGACGCTTCAAGCCAGTTTGCTTGAGCAAATCAAGATAAACAACCATTGTGATTGCATTATTTGCCAAGGTGAAAGGTGAATTAAGGCTGGAAAAGTTTCTGATTTCATATCTGATGATGAATTATACAGTTTAAAGAGATGGGTATACCAGATGATGTTGAATTAAAAAGAGTAATATTGGAGCAAAGCACATCAACCCCTTTATAGGTACATCTGGAGCAACTAAAAGTTATCGAGATTTGAAGCCAGCTTATTGTGGCATTGATTGAAAGGGATGTAGCTAAAATTGTTAAGAAAGTATCACTTGTCAGCAAGTCAAAGCGGACCCATCAACGACCTGCTGGTAAAATTGCAACCATCATGGGGCCTCAGTGGAAGTGGGAGCATATCACTATGTTTTTGTGGTATAGGACTTCGAA
>CM039507.1:13489322-13675126 GCA_022432975.1 Begonia masoniana | reverse complement strand
GTGCCAATCAAGGGATGCACAATGATGTCTTCTAGAGATGGAATTTGGCAAAAGTCATCCCTTAGAGGAAGTTCTAGGTGATCCTTCCTTAGGAGTCAAAACTAGAGGCCTAACCTTAGAAATATATGTTGCAAATATAGCTTTTATCTCTCAAATATAACCAAAGAACTTTGAGGAAGTGAATTGGAGAAAATTGGATTGTAGCCATTGCAAGAAGAAGCCAAACCAATTCAACAGGAAACAAGGTATGGGAACATTGTTCCAAGACCTTAAAACCAGCCCATTATAGGAAACAAATGAGTTTTTAAAAACAAGATGGACGAACATAGAATTATCGTAAGGAATAACGCTAGATTGGTGCCAATGCGAAAACAAGGAAGAAAGACTAGACTTTGAAGAACAACCTTTGCTCCCGTTAGCTTATAGAAATCTATTAGGATGCTCTTAGCTTTGCTTGTTACAAAAACTTCACTCCTGCTAAAGGATGTTAAGAAGTGCATTTTTAAAGAGTAATATAATGGAATTAATGTTTGCATTGTTTAAGTTATTAATGGATTATGTCTAGTTTAAAATGTTTTAAATGTAAAATGTTTTACGCTTAAATGTTAAATGTTTAAGTCAAAGTTAGTCCCTAAAGGTTGTTAGAGGTGGGTCAATTGTCTAGGTTCGGTTTATTTTATAGTGTCGAGTGAAAAAGAAAAAGTTTATGCAAAGAATACGAGGCTTAGGTAAAGGTTATGTCAATGTAAAGTCAGGTCCTGTGACGGCCCTACGGGGTTGGGGTCGTTACAGTAGGTGAATCCCGGACTAGAGTATAGGCGAATCCCGGGTCGTAAAGAGGGGGTTGTCACAATCCAACATCGCTTGGGGAAGTACATGAAAATGAAACATATGTAAGAGATATCTCCCAAGATAGCAAGACGCGTTTTGGGAGTACAATTGGCAACGGATCCCATAAGAACTCCGAAGTTAAAAGTGCTTCGGAGAGAGCAATTCCAGGTTGGGTGACCTTCTAGGAAGTTCTCGCCAAACAAAGCCGTGAGGAGAGGATATTGGGCTACGGCCCAATCCCCAGAGCGGCAATATCTTGCTGGGAAATGGGGTCGTTACAAATGGTATCAGAGCCTGTACCCAACCGGAAATGTGGCCAACGAGGACGTTGGGCCCCCGAGAGGGGGTGATTGTGATGACCCGAATGTGAACGTATGTGTACGACTGCGGAGCAAACCTCGGGTTGCGGGGCAAACCTCAGGACCTAAGCTGAGTGTAGGCGAATCCTGGACTCAAGTATATAGGCGAATCCCGGGTCGTAAAGAGGGGGTTGTCACAATCCCACATCGCTTGGGGAAGTACATGGAAATGAAACATATGTAAGAGATCCCTCCCAAGATAGCAAGACGCGTTTTGGAGCACAATTGGCAACGGATCCCATATGAACTTTGAAGTTAAAAGTGCTTCGGCGAGAGCAATTCCAGGTTGGGTGACCTTCTGGGAAGTTCTCGCCAAACAAAGCCATGAGGGGAGGATATTGGGCTACGGCCCAATCCCCAGAGCAGACAATATCTTGCTGGGAAACGGGGTCGTTACAACAACTGTGGTCCACTATCTTCATTTGCTTTTGCCTTTAGCATCTTTTGCTTTACTTTTGTCTTTAACGACTGTGGAGTCGTCTATGTTAATCAACATGTTGGCCACCATGAAAGTTGGTGCAGTATTTTGTAATTTCTTTTGCTTCTTTTCCATTTTGACTAACTTAACCATCTTTAATTCTTCTGAATCGGCGAACTCTGGAAGATCTTGACGAAGATTATTCCAAATTTGAAGTTCTTCAGCAGAAAACATTTGTTATGCAGTTTGAAACATTTATACTCAGCTAAAGCCACATCCCATTTGTGCCATGGATTGTTTGTGGATTCCATTTCTTACCTAAATAGGTATAATTTTGTAAATCATTCCATGTTGGATTGCCTTGATTTTCATACGAATAATCAAAGGATGATTTGGATGAAAAGGAGGAATCTTTTGAAGAGCACGCCACACCGGCATTTTGTATTCGCCCGCCATAGGTGTGAGTAGAGTACCCACTCTTTGACTTCTTTTTGAATTAGGAACAGAAGGATAATAGTTGTCATCCATTAAAGAACAACTTACCTTTCCCTTTGCTTTTCCTTTTGATTTCTCTATGAAAGATCAATAAAAGACTCCCTGAAAGAATCCCATAAATCTTCATGAGAAATAATATCATCATCTGGATTTTGTGAATCTCCGGGTAGAACAAAGAATGAATTTGAATCTGTGCTCATAGAATGCACCTCATTTTGATCATCATCTTCATCAATTTCATCTAAAGAGAGAAACTGATCTTTGATCATATCAAATAATTTGAATTTCCTTTCTTGAGAACTCATTTCAGGAAAATTTTGTTGTAATTTTTTTAACATGCTTTGAATAGAAGCATTCTCTAAATCCTGCCTAGTAGTTACTTTTGATGATGACAACAGGATCTTATTTTGATTGTTGGTCTGAATTATTTTGGAAATACAACTTTCAATGTCAAATCTAGACCACCATTTGATAAAGAAATTTCTTTGAATTTCTGGAAGGCCAAGATAATCTGTATCAATTTCCAGATTCCATTTCCAAATCCAGTTGATTTGAAATTCAGTACAAAACCTATAAGAGGTTAAGACCAATAACTTTTGGTGTTTGGGACGAAATAATAAAATGATATTTCTCCTAGATTTGATAAGCGTCATGAATTTGTTTTGGGAAAATACTAAATTCGGGAGCATGAGATTGCCACCAATGGTAAAACCAGGAATGAAATTTGTTCTCAAAATTTAAAATTTTCGGATTAATTGTGAAAAACCAAGAGTGATTCCTTGGTGGATTTTGATAGAAAAACACAAAGGTCATGCATGAACATAGTCCCATTAGTTGTATTTTTGTTCTTGATTTGTTGTAGTCCGACTGGCATAAATAGTCAAACCCCATTCTTGAGGATGGAGTACTCGGACAATATAACACTTAGAATGTGTTATAGGAGTTTTGAAATTTGTTTGATCCACATAATGGTGTACTATTTGCACTGACCGAGTTTCTGTAAGAATAGTCTCATAATAATAACGAAGCTTTCCATCAGGAACTAAGTAGTGTTGTGTACCCATATACCGGCTTTAAAAAAACCAGGCATCCTTTGATTAAGGAGTAAGTCTTTGGGTGAAAGAGTAAAAATTGATTCCACCAAGAGCTTTTTTGAAAATTGAGGACCTTGTTCTAAGGCCTCTTTTGCTGTTCTAGGCTTAGTAGCCTCCAACTGTTTTGTTTGAGTACTTTTTGATGATTCCCCAACAGTGGGAAAATTTTGAAAATATTCATTTTTGCTTCTACCACGGCCACGGCCACAGCCTCTACCCCAACTAGGGGCGGACATCCTGTAAAAATTCTCTAGTTAAGAATCAGGAAGAGAATTACTAGCACCTTTGATATATTCGACAGTAAAATCAAAAGCAGAAAGTTCTGATTGCCATCGAGTAAATATTTGTTTGGACACAATATTTTTAACATCTTTTGATAAAATGTGTTTAATAGAAGAACAATCTATTCTTAAAACAAATTGTTGATTTAGTAAATCATCTTGAAATTTTGAAATACATTTGATTACCGATAAAATTTCTTTTTTAACAGTAGAATACTTTTGATGAACAGGTTTCCAACTACCTGAAGTAAATCGAATGAATTCTTCTTTGTTGGTATTTGGATTCATTTGTTTCAGAATACCTCCATAACTAATGTCAGAGACATCTGTTTCAACAATTTTTTTCCAATCAACATTTGATAAACATAAGCAAGGAAGAGAATTGACCTTTGCTTAATTCATTGAACAGCTGTGGTGTGAGCTGTTGTCTAGGGAGCTGGATTTTTTCGAAGTCTTTTGTAAAGTAGCTCAGTATCTTTAGCTAAATTTTGATAGAAATCTCCTAAATAGTTAAGAGATCCTAAAAATCTTTGTAATTGAGTTTTGTCTTTAATTTCATCGGGAAATTTTGATGCAAATTCAATACTACGATTGATAGGAATAATTGTTCCTTTTTGAATGCTATGACCTAAAAATCGAATTGTAGTTTTGAATAGTTGTAATTTCGGAGCAGAAATTACAAGACCATTTCTTTTGCTAACATCTTTTAAAATTCTAAGATGTTTGATATGTTGATCTATACTTTGGAAAAAAACTAAAATATCATCTATATAGACAATACAAAATTCTGAATATTTTGAAAAAATATCATTCATTATATTTTGAAATTCAGAAGGAGCATTTTTCAATCCGAAGGGCATCACATTCCATTCATAATGACCAAATGGAACAACAAATGCAGTTTTGTATTTATCCTTTTCAGATATTTGAATTTGCCAATAATCTGATTTTAGGTCGAATTTGGAAAATATATGAGCATTTTGAAGTCTATCTAATAAATCTTTTTGTTAGGAATAGGATATCTTATCCATTTTAAAACATTATTTAAAGGTTTGTAATTGATAACAAGACGTGGTACACCTCGTTCTTGTTCAGCTTTGTTATTAACATAGAAAGCAGTACAACTCTAAGGAGAATAACTCTTTCTAATTAATCTTTTGTCTAAAAGAGAATCAATTTCCTTTTTACATAGATTTCTATATTCTTCTTTCATTTGACTTGGACGAGCTTTTGTAAGAATTTGTTTTTCATCATAATTTGGAATATAAGGTAGAGAAACGATATGCTTCTTTCTATCCCAAAAAGCATTTGGAGAAGTATTACAAATTTCACTTAAAATTTGATTTTCAATATCTTTGATTTTGATTATAATTTTAGGATTTTGTAATTGTTGATCAATTTTTAAACAATTAATTTCATCTTTAAGAAAATTTAATTGTTTTTCTTTATTTTGATATAAACTTTTTAATTCGTTTATAAATTTTGTTTCAGGATCTGTGACAAATAAATAAATATTTTCTTGATTATTTATTGTTCCAAAGATTCCTGTATTATCAATTTGGTAATGGGCATAATTTGATTAAGGAAAGGGGTTCCTAAAATTGCCTATTGTTGTAAATTTTTTACTAATAGAAAGGTCGTTTCTATGGTTGTGTCATTATTGTACACAACGACTTTTGATAATTTATAGTTGATTTTTAATCTGCTACCACCAGCGGCAGTAAGAGTTTGAACAGTCTTTTCAAAGAATTTTGTAGGAATTAATCCTTCTTGGATACAATTAATGTCAGCGCCACTATCAATTAAAGCGATAACATTAGGGATTTGATAATCTTTGATGATTAAATTGATTTCAATATACCATTTTTGATAGGTGACTTTGTTAAGAATATTTAAAGATTCAAAAGGATTGATTTCGTCTAAATTTGATGTTTCATTATTCTTAAATGAAAATTTTGAAGAAGAGGATGATTCTTCTAGATCTCTTAATTCATTTTGACTTTCAAGACGAGTTAATCTGTCTTCAAAGCTCATTTGTAGTGGATAAAAATGATCATATTGATCTTTTATTTGAACAATTTCAGATTTTAATTGAGTGACCTTAAATTGTAAATCTTGAATAGTAATTGGTTTTAAAATTTGAATTTTTTCAATTCTAGTAAGAACTTCATTCAAACTATAATATTTTGGATTAAAAGTTGGAATTGTTGATTCAGAACTTTTTCCTTTTAAAGAATTTGTTGAATTTAATATCATCATTTCTATAATTTTTGATTTAAGAGCAGGGTCAGGAATTTGATCTAAATTATCTATTATAGCCTGCTGATCTTTTGTTAACACATTTAAAGATAACATATTACAACATTTGTTACTACATTTAGGTTCATCAGAAGAATAATCTGAAGTAGTTGCTGCTTCTTCACTAGATTCAGAATCAGAAGATTCTGAAGAAGTTAACAACACTGCTTTGAATTGAAGTTTTAGACCTTCGTCTATATTAAGTTCTTTAATTTTCTTTTGAGTGTACAATTTATTGAAATATGACCATATTTGCCACATTTATAACATTTTAGATTTTTCATATTTTTCGTTTTTGGTTTACTATTAGAAAGTCAATTTTTTCTAAAATTTCTTTTGGTTTCCTAGTAGGAGGAGGAATATCTTGAGATATTCTTTCTCGATTTGGTCTTTTCCTTTTAGTCTTTTGAGGTTTATTAATATTTTTTGATCTATTAATCCTTGTTGGATAAGACATAGGTATATGATAGGCGAATTGATCACAAAATTCTCCTATCTCTTTTCGACTGTTAAATTTTGTTTTTTGAGTTGATACTGCAATTTCATATCATTGCAGAGGGATAATCCTTCTTGTGTTGCTATACTTATAAGATGACCATAAGTACAAGAAAACTATGGAATATGACCACCATGAAGATCCATCAATTTTTGTTTAACCTTTTGAGCAAATAGAGGAGGTAAACCATCTATAAATTTTGCTTTCCAATGTTCACTATTGACATCTTTTCTTTGCATGACTTTTGTTAAGAAAACATTCTTATACCATCTAAAATGAGTTAGTGAAGGACATCTAAGGTTTTGTAATAATTCTCTACTTTTTTCATCTCGTTGTTCTACATCACCAAGAAAATGGAGAATTATAGCTTGGATAAGTGAGAAGACGCAATTTTCTACTTGTGAAGTTGTTTGTTGAGTTACTCTTTGACCTTGAGGGTCAGTAGCTTCCATAACTGTATTTTAAATTTTTACAGCTGTCTGTATTTCATTTTGTTGTATAGGGGATAATGAATGATCCCACTAACCTTTGAGTTGTCCAGTAAAGCCATTTATAATGAAAATAGCAATATTACGATCTCCATTTTGAGCAGTTCTACAGACTGATGAACACATCAACATTTTATGTATAACATCATAAATTTGATAATCAGATAAACCATCTATGTTCCATTCATAGATTGATTTTGCACTATAAGATTTTTGTTCAAGATAAAAATTCTCTTCGAATAATAAATCTTGAGGAGTAGGTTTTTTGTAATAAGTGCAACGAACAGTATCACCACCTGGACCTTCATCGTACTTAACTCTATTTATTGGATGATCGTTTGATTGTGGATAAATAGGAGGATAAAATTTTTGATATTTATCGAACGATTCTTCTGTTTGATTAATATGTTCTTTTGGATCATTTTCTGAATCTGAATTAGATTCGGTGTCTTTTATTTTTAAAGTGTTAAGCTTTAAAGTTTGCATTCTTTTGACTAATTCATCTAAGAATTCTTTGTCCTTATTTGGATTAGTAAAATTAAATTTACTAATAGGAATAGGGGGTTTAATATCAGGTTTTGTTAAAGGTATGACTACCTTAGATTTTGAAGTAGAAGCTTCGTCTATAGTAGGAACAATGATAATTTTATCAATTTGTTTTTCAATTCTATTTAATTGATTTCTTACAGTTTGTAGGTTGATATTTGTAAAATTATTTTGTTTGACTATGATATCTTCTTCAACTTTTGTTTTAGTGGTATCCACTAACGGAATGGCTTCAATAGTGTTTTGTTCATTTTTAACAACTATTGATTCTAAAGGAGGGTGCATAGAATTTGTTGTACTAGATCCATTCTTTTTGATCCATTTAATTTGAAATTTTTCATAATTTTCAATAACATTTAAATCCGAATTTGATTTTTTGTTAATAAACTTTTGCCAATACGAAGTTGGAAAATATATTATTTTTTGTTTGTGATTTAAATAAGAATAATATAATTCTTTAATTTGGAGAAACTCTTTGATAGTATAATGTTTAAAGAGCCATACTTTAAACATTTCATTTTTGGTAAATTTAATTACTTGCTCATCAGTTTTCTAATCTCTGAACCTGGTGTAAAATCCATTAAAGATTAAAATTCATTTCTGAAGCTGTAGGAGATTCAGTAGCTAATCCCCTATTTTGATAAACTCCGTGAGGAATTTGATTTGAAGAAATATTCATTTCTTCAAGTTTTGATTCTTCAGGTGGTTCCTGAGAATTTTGAAGTATTTCTGACATTGAGTGTCTAGAACTAGTGTTTGGATGAGAGACTCGATAGGGAGGGAAACTTGATCTAGAAAAAAAACTTCTAGATAAAGAGATTTTGCTAGTTAGTGCTGGAGTAAACCTAACTTCAATATCTCCATCACTAGTCTGAACTATTTGATCAATCTAATTATTCAAGATTGGATTTTGAGAAATAGCATTTGGAATTGTCCAACTTTCTGGAAAAGTTACTTCTTCCCAGTTAATTAGACGAGGGATAACAACATTTGTTGTTAACAGGTTGCTTTCTATTACAACAGTTTTGCCTATTTCTTTTCTAAGAATAGCATTTGGACATAATGATTCATGACTTTGTAATGAATATGTAGCACCCAGTTTCAATTAAACCGAATTTAACTTGTAAATTAATGATGTGCAATTTCATGGTAGAATTGAGAGAGAGTTATTGGCTAGGTTAACGGGTGACTAAGCAAGGGCATTTATGTAAATGGGCAATTTAAAAGTGGATAACATTATTTAAAGAAAGAGAGATTGGGTTTAATGAACTGTAGCCGCCACCATTTCACAATTTTTTTCCTCTTCGGGTTTTCAGCGAGCAGTAGAGCTCTCTTGGCGATTCTCTCCCTCGATTCTCCTTCAACCTAGGTAAGCTCTCTTAGTTTGTCTGTGATTTTAACAACTAGATAGCTGAGGGAGTACAATGTGTGAAGTTTCGAGGAATACTGTGAGAGAGTCGAGCTCGGGTGTAGTGTTGAATCGGAAATTCACAATGAACTAAGCTTCCAAGCTAGTTTCCCTTGATTTCCCGAACAGATTAGAATGAGGTTTAGTAGAAATCTAATTGACATCCTTTCTATGACCTAGGTGAGCAGACTTCTGAAGTAGATTGAAACCGTGCATTTCCAGGAGAGCCAGGTAAGTAAAGTTTGTTTGTGTGCCTTCGGGCCTACATCACAAAACGTTAGGGTTGTGTTTACTTGGATGTGTCTGTGTGTGTGTTATGCATCATGTTTTAAAAGTATACGAAAATGAATTTGAATGTATGTTGGCATGGTAAGGAATGAACATATTGAAACAGTGAATCAGTTTTACTGTTAAGGGAGCTAATCCAACCCTTAATGAGACAGTGGATATTTATACTTTAGGAGAGTTGATCCAACTCCCAATTTCACAGGGGGATCTGAACAGTGAATCACCTTTTACTGTTAAGGGAGCTAATCCAACCCTTAATGAGACAGTGGATATTTATACTTTGAGAGAGTTGATCCAACTCCCAATTTCACAGGGAGATCTGAAAAGAAACAATGCATGAACAACTGAGAGGAGAAAGTAGAAATTGCACGTCTAGGAATTTATGTTCCAGTATTTCATTCTTTTCTTTTCATCATTGCTTTGCTTACTTAGCATTGGGCTAATAGATGAGTTTTGTGATAGTAGGTGAAGAAGTGACAGCAGGTGATTCTTCTGAGTTCATTGAGGGATAGATTGGTTGGGGGAGCACACTCATGCCACGAACCTGGTGAACTGATGAGGCGATTTAACTGATGTCTGTTTGGTGAGAAGGTTTAGTTGACAGTGATTAAAACTTAGAAATGCTAAGTTTCCATAGCAGTAGTGGTTTCAGTATTTTAAACACGATTTGAGATTTTTCTGATAACGATGATCTGTTGTGTTTTGAATGTTATTTTTACTGGATTTGATTAATGTAGTGGTTTGAGTTGTTTTTGAATGGTCTTGGAAAAGTAAGCAAATTCCTTTCTGTAATCAGTGTTTTGTATGTTTTGTGAGGAGTCGTTGAAATGTACTCAGTTTTCTACCGGTAGATGATGTCTATCGGTAAATGATGAGTTATGTTGTCTATCAAAAGATGTCTTCAGTAAAGTCATCGGATGATGTAGGTTTAAGTTTATCGGAAGATGTCTTTAGATGAGCTATCGGATGATACAGGTTAATTCTGTCGGAGGGTGTAGGTTTAAGTCTACCGGATGATGTCTCAGTAAACTCATCGGCAGATGCGTGCTAACGTCATCGGCAGATGTAGGAGAATTATCGTCGTTTAGTCTATCGGTAGATGATGAGTTATTGTTCTGTCACCTACCGGTAGATGAAGACCTTGCATTATCGGAAGGAGAGGGTGTCATATTTTGTCGTGTAGTCATCGGTAGATGCAGTCTACTGAAAGTTTTCTGTGTTGTATATTTTCCAGGTGACGTCATCGGTAGAAGCCTCCTATTTCCTGTTTCTACTTCCTCCGTTGACTTTGTCGTCGGCAGATTGGTTTGACCTCTGCAACTTCTCGAGTATTCCTCGTTCAAAAACTTTATTTCTTTTGGCCGATTATTCTGAACATTTCCAAAACATTATTTTAACAATGTTTTTCACTATTTGTTTGACTCTATAGTTATTCAAATGATTTCCGCTGCAAGTTCTCAAAGGTTTTGAGGTTTTAGTAAAATGAATAATCTTGACTTTCGGGTAAAGTTTTAACTTAATCCAAAATTTCTTAGTCATGTTAGAGCGATGAGTAGCGAACCGGGTTCAGAAAACTCGGGGCGTTACAGTGTGGTATCAGAGACATTCAGTTAAACCGTTCAAAAGATCACTCATCAGCGCCAATCGTTGCATGGGAGTACTCCAACAACTGTAAGTGTTTATGTTAGCCTTAGTAATTAGATGTTTATAGAAATAGTTAATCCTACGCAGGAATATAGCAAAAATGTCCCGATGACCGGGAAGGCCAAGAGTGCAGAGAGAGACACCAACTCCGGGAAGCGCAGAAGATTCTAGTGTAATCGGACAGTTGACAGATCTAGTGCGACAGCAGGCAGAATTAATGCGCCAGCAATCCGATCAACTAGGAGTACTGCTGAACCGAGAGGTACAAGGAAGTGCCAACTCGGGTTCTAGCAATGAGCATTCCGGGGATAGATTCCAGAGGCTAAGACCACCCACGTTTGATGGTCAGTCATCTGATCCTGTTGTGGCTGAAGGGTGGCTTAGAAAGATTGAAAGCATATTTAGGTGTGCCAACATTGGAGAAGGAGAAAAAGTCACGTTGGCAACCTTTCATTTAGCTGGTGAAGCTCAACTCTGGTGGGAAGCAATCGAGACCACCACAGAATGTTTTGACGATGCCTTGGTCACAATTTAAGGACATTTTCTATGGGAAGTATTTTAACAGTACTGTCCAGACCGTGAAGAAGTTGGAGTTCTTGAACTTGAAGCAGACAGGGTCTGTGGCCGAGTATAGTAGGCAATTCGAGTCCCTGTCCAGGTTTGCTGGGCATTTTGCTCACAAGGGCGAGGATAAGGTGTTCAAGTTTATGCATGGACTGAAGCCAGAAATTTACCGTGGGGTTAAATTCTGTGGAATCAAGGGCTTGACCTTCAGTGAGGTTGTGTCCATTGCCCTGGAAGTGGAAGAAGCTGAAGGAAAGTGTGCTAGACCAAAGGAGGTCCCACAAAGGTTTAACCAGCCACACCAACAGAGAGGAATGAAGAGGCCAAGTGAAGGCCAAAATAGCCAAGGATCAGGAGGGAAGGTAAAGAATGTCAGGAAGTTTCCCCAGTGTCCTAAATGTTTGAAGAACCACCCGGGTGAGTGCAGAATGGGCTTTGGGAAGTGTTTCAACTGTGAGGAGGTTGGACACACATACAAAGAGTGCTCGAAGCCTAAAGTCACCAGATGCTACAACTGTAACAAGGTTGGTCACATTAGTAGAGACTGTCCGGTTCCTAAGAGTGGCCCTGCTATGGTTAAACCAAGAATTTTCTCCATGATGGAGTCGGGGAATGAAGAACAACCTGCTGTGGTGTCAGGTACAATATTGATCAACTCTGTGCCTGCTTTTACTTTAATAGATTCTGGTGCCACACATTCATTTATAGCATCTGCTTTTGCTGTTAAGTTAGACGTACAGTTTACCCCTTCCATGCATGTGTTTAATGTTGCATTGCCTTCTGGTGAATGCATGTACTCTAACCATGTGATGCTTGACAGTGAAGTGTTAGTAGGGAATGTAAGTCTACCTGTTGACCTTATAATTATGGATATATTAGGATTTGATGTAATCCTAGGAATGGACTGGCTGTTTAAGCATCATGCCACAAATAGAATGTAGGACTGGAATAGTTAGCTTCCAACCCCCTGGTAGTTTGAAACACACCTTTCAAGCCTCAAAGAAAGGTAAGGAAATGTCTGTGATGACCTCTATTAACACAAGACCCTCCCCTTGCAGTGAGTATTTGTGCTTTTTGGCCAGTGCTTTAGACACACAAACAGTAGGAAAATCAAGCCCCAAAAATGTTTTAGTTGTCCAAGATTTTCCAGAAGTATTCCTAGATGACCTTCCTGGTTTGCCACCAGATAGAGAAATTGAATTTGTCGTGGATGTTTACCCCGGAGCCGAGTCTGTGTCTAAGAATCCATATAGACTAGCACCAACTGAACTTAAGGAATTAAAGAAACAGTTAGAGGATTTGTTGGAGAAGGGGTTCATACGCCCTAGCTTTTCACCGTGGGGTGCACCGGTCCTTTTTGTCAAAAAGAAAGATGGATCTATGCGTATGTGCATTGACTATAGAGAATTGAATAAGCTAACTGTCAAGAACAAGTACCCTTTGCCGAGAATTGATGACTTATTTGACCAGCTTAAGGGTGCAAGAGTTTTCTCTAAGATCGATCTTAGATCCGGTTATTACCAACTGAAGGTAAAATCTGAAGATATCCCAAAGACTGCCTTTCGCACAAGGTATGGACATTATGAGTTTTTAGTTATGTCTTTTGGTCTGACAAATGCACCAGCAGCCTTCATGGATCTCATGAATAGGGTGTTTCACGAGTATTTGGACAAGTTTGTCATAGTATTCATAGACGATATTCTAATCTACTCTAGCACCAAGGATGAGCATGCAGGGCACTTGAGCTTGGTGTTAGGATTACTGAGGCAACACCAACTCTATGCCAAATTTTCTAAGTGTGAGTTTTGGTTGGACAGAGTTCACTTTCTTGGTCATGTGATCTCTGGAGATGGGATATCTGTTGATCCAGCCAAAGTTCAAGCAGTTAGGTAGTGGCCCCAACCGAAGAGTGCTACTGATATTCGAAGTTTTCTTGGACTAGCAGGGTATTACAGAAAGTTCATTGAAGGATTTTCAAAGATTGCTACACCCCTTACTAAGTTAACCAGGAAAAATGTGAAGTATATATGGACCGATGAATGTGAACATAGTTTCATGACCTTAAAACAGAAACTAACCAATGCTCCAATTTTAACCCTTCCAACTGAGGATGGTAAATTTAGTATTTACTGTGATGCTTCCAAGATTGGTCTTGGATGTGTGTTAATGCAAGATGGTAAGGTCATAGCCTATGCCTCTAGACAGTTGAAAACTCATAGAAGAATTACCCTACCCATGATTTAGAATTAGCTGCTGTAGTATTTGCACTTAAGATTTGGAGGCATTACTTGTATGGACAATCTTGTGAGATATTTTCAGATCATAAGAGCCTGAAGTATATCTTCACACAGAAGAAACTAAACATGAGACAACGTCGATGGTTGGAATTTGTAAAAGACTATGATTTTGAGATTAAATACCATCCCGGCAAGGCAAATGTCGTGGCTGATGCTTTGAGTAGAGTAACAACACCAACCTCAACCATGATTTTCTGTATGCCATTAACTTTAGAGTCTGAATTCCAAAAATTTAACCTGGAAGCAGTAACCAGTGTATCAGCTATACTATCAGCCATAACCTTAAAGCCTACCATTTTAGAGAAAATAAAGGACGCTCAGACGAATGATGATGAGTGTAACAAGTACAAGTTAAGCAAGAATTCTACGGACCAATCAGATTTCAACTATTCTGCCAATGGGATCCTCAAGTTTAGAAATAGGTGGTTTGTTCCAGCCATTAAGGAACTCCGTGACGAGATTCTTTCGGAAGCACACTCTTCCAGGTTCTCTGTTCACCCTGGAAGTACAAAGATGTATAGAGACCTTAAGCAACACTACTGGTGGCCTAGTATGAAACGGAGTGTGGCAGAATACGTTGAATCGTGTTTGTGTTGTCAACAGATTAAGGCCGAGCATCAGAGACCTTCAGGAACATTGCAACCCTTACCAGTTCCTGAATGGAAATGGGAACAGATAACAATGGATTTTGTTGTTGGATTACCTAGAACAACAAAAGGCATGATGCAATTTGGGTTATAGTTGACCGTCTAACCAAATCTGCTCATTTTCTGCCAATTAAGATAACTTACTCGATGGATCAGCTTGCTGAATTGTACATGCAAGAGATTGTCAGATTGCATGGAGTTCCAAGCACCATAGTTTCAGACCGAGACTCCAGATTTACGTCTAAGTTTTGGAAAAGTTTGCACAAGGCTATGGGAACACAGCTTAATTTTAGCACAGCTTTCCACCCTCAAACAGATGGACAATCCGAGAGAACCATTCAGACCTTAGAAGATATGCTCCGAGCATGCATACTGGATTTTCAAGGATCTTGGGGTAAATATTTACCATTGGTTGAGTTTTCTTACAATAACGATTTTCAAGCAACGATAGGCATGGCTTCATACGAAGCATTATATGGACGAAAATGCAGATCTTCTTTGTACTGGAATGAAGTTGGTGAAGCACAGTTGCTTGGTCCTGACATTGTGCAGCAGACTGTGGAGAAGGTTGCCCTCGTCCGACAGAGAATTCTGACAGCTCAAAGCCGCCAGAAGAGTTATGCTGATAAAAGACGAAGAGAATTAGAGTTTGAAGTAGGTGATGAAGTTTTTCTTAAGGTGTCACCATTCAAAGGAGTTGCGAGATTCGGGAAGAGAGGAAAGTTGAATCCCAGGTTTATTGGACCATTCTTAATTTTGAAAAGGGTTGGAAGTGCAGCCTACATGTTGCAGTTACCGGCTTCTATGGAAGGAATCCACAATGTGTTCCATGTTTCTATGTTAAAGAAGTGTGTAAGAGATCCATATCAGATTGTGGAACAGCAGGACATTGAAGTTCTTCCTACTCTTGCATATGAGGAGAAACCTGTAAGGATCTTGGACTATGCAGTGAAGGTATTGCGCAACAAGGAAGTTCCATTAGTGAAAGTCTTATGGCACAATCAGAACATAGAGGAGACAACTTGGGAGCGCCAGCAAGACATGATGGACCAACATCCAGAACTATTCAGGTACTGAATTTTGAGGACAAAATTCTTTTAAGGAGGGTAGATTGTAGCACCCGGTTTCAATTAAACCGAATTTAACTTGTAAATTAATGATGTGCAATTTCATGGTAGAATTGAGAGAGAGTTATTGGCTAGGTTAACGGGTGACTAAGCAAGGGCATTTATGTAAATGGGCAATTTAAAAGTGGATAACGTATTTAAAGAAAGAGAGATTGGGTTTAATGAACTGTAGCCGCCACCATTTCACATTTTTTTTTCCTCTTCGGGTTTTCAACGAGCAGTAGAGCTCTCTTGGCGATTCTCTCCTCGATTCTCCTTTAACCTAGGTAAGCTCTCTTAGTTTGTCTGTGATTTTAACAACTAGATAGCTGAGGGAGTACAATGTGTGAAGTTTCGAGGAATACTGTGAGAGAGTCGAGCTCGGGTGTAGTGTTGAATCGGAAATGCACAATGAACTAAGCTTCCAAGCTAGTTTCCCTTGATTTCCCGAACAGATTAGAATGAGGTTTAGTAGAAATCTAATTGACATCCTTTCTATGACCTAGGTGAGCAGACTTCTGAAGTAGATTGAAACCGTGCATTTCCAGGAGAGCCAGGTAAGTAAAGTTTGTTTGTGTGCCTTCGGGCCTACATCACAAAACGTTAGGGTTGTGTTTACTTGGATGTGTCTGTGTGTGTGTTATGCATCATGTTTTAAAAGTATACGAAAATGAATTTGAATGCATGTTGGCATGGTAAGGAATGAACATATTGAAACAGTGAATCAGCTTTACTGTTAAGGGAGCTAATCCAACCCTTAATGAGACAGTGGATATTTATACTTTGGGAGAGTTGATCCAACTCCCAATTTCACAGGGGATCTGAACAGTGAATCAGCTTTACTGTTAAGGGAGCTAATCCAACCCTTAATGAGACAGTGGATATTTAGACTTTGGGAGAGTTGATCCAACTCCCAATTTCATAGGGGGATCTGAACAGAAACAACGCATGAACAACTAAGAGGAGAAAGTAGAAATTACACGTCTAGGAATTTATGTTCCAGTATTTCATTCTTTTCTTTTCATCATTGCTTTGCTTACTTAGCATTAGGCTAATAGATGAGTTTTGTGATGTAGGTGAAGAAGTGACAGCAGGTGATTCTTCTGAGTTCATTGAGGGATAGACTGGTTAGGGGAGGACACTCATGCCACGAACCTGGTGAACTGATGAGGCGATTTAACTGATATCTGTTTGGTGAGAAGGTTTAGTTGACAGTGATTAAAACTTAGAAATGCTAAGTTTCCATAGCAGTAGTGGCTTCAGTATTTTAAACACGATTTGAGATTTTTCTGATAACGATGATCTGTTGTGTTTTAAATGTTATTTTTACTGGATTTGATTAATGTAGTGGTTTGAGTTGTTTTTGAATGGTCTTGGAAAAGTAAGCAAATTCCTTTCTGTAATCAGTGTTGTGTATGTTTTGTGAGGAGTCGTTGAAATGTACTCAGTTTTCTACCGGTAGATGATGTCTATCGGTAAATGATGAGTTATGTTGTCTATCGGAAGATGTCTTCAGTAAAGTCATCGGATGATGTAGGTTTAAGTTTATCAAAAGATCTCTTTAGATGAGCCATCGGATGATACAGGTTAATTCTATCGGAGGGTATAGGTTTAAGTCTACCGGATGATGTCTCAATAAACTCATCGGCAGATGCGTGCTGACGTCATCGACAGATGTAGGAGAATTATCGTCGTTTAGTCTATCGGTAGATGATGAGTTATTGTTCTGTCACCTACCGGTAGATGAAGACCTTGCATTATCGGAAGGAGAGGGTGTCATATTTTGTCGTGTAGTCATCGGTAGATGCAGTCTACTGAAAGTTGTCTGTGTTGTATATTTTCCGGGTGACGTCATCGGTAGAAGCCTCCTATTTCCTGTTTCTACTTCCTCCGTTAACTTTGTCGTCGGCAGATTGGTTTGACCTCTGCAACTTCTCGAGTATTCCTCGTTCAAAAACTTTATTTCTTTTGATCGATTATTCTGAACATTTCCAAAACATTATTTTAACAATGTTTTTCACTGTTTGTTTGACTCCATAGTTATTCAAATGATTTCCGCTGCAAGTTCTCAAAGGTTTTGAGGTTTTAGTAAAATGAATAATCTTGACTTTCGGGTAAAGTTTTAACTTAATCCAAAATTTCTTAGTCATGTTAGAGCGATGAGTAGCGAACCGGGTTCAGAAAACTCGGGGCGTTACAGAATACGATAAATAACTGCAATCGTTTCCGATCCAGGCATAAAATCATATCCATGTGTTTGAATTTGAAGAGTTAAAGCTTCAAATATATTTCTATCAGTTAAAGGCAGAGTTAAATTTGGATAAACATTGAAATGGATTGGACCATGACATAAACTGGTTTGAATTATTCCCATTAGGGAAGATTTCCAGTTGTTATTTCTAGCACCTCTAATGTAACACCCGGTTTTACGGTTTTCTAATTTTGCGCTCAATGGCAATTTTGTAAATAATCAAAATATGTCTGTTTTGCAAACCGAGAGTTTTAATGGAATCCTCGTAATTAATATGAATTTAGAGGAATTATGGGAATTTAAGAAGATCAAACCAAAATATAATGCTTAAGTTTCCGGTTTTGACCTCGTAGGGTTTAATTCGTAGAAATAGTAAAATAAATCTGTTTGACGAACGGAAAGTTTTATTAGAGCCCGAGGAATAAATTGGAATTATTGGCGAAATAAGGAAATTTTGGAGAAAACGAATTGATAGCCGAACAATAGGATAAACGGAGAGATAAACTGAATGGCAAACTTGTCATTTGACAAGTCAATATTTTAAATAGGGCAAAAGCCCCTCTTCTTCCACACTTCAATGAAATTCTCCAGAGCACCCTCCCTAGCGATTTGCTTCTCCACAGGCTCCTTCACCATTTCTCCATCGATTCTTCTTCTAATCTTCAAGAGTTCTTCACGTTTTCTCTTCCCCTCGCGATTCTAGGTGAGTTTCTAGTGTTTCCGGGCATTGATTCTCGATTTCTAGGTTGTTTAACATTTAGGGTTTTGTTAAGAAACGTTAGAAATTACCTTATTAACGTTTATTGGGTGAAATAATGGATGTAGTTATCGTTTTGTTTGAAAAATCAGAAATGGAGCTTTGTGAAATCTCCATTAATGGAGCTTTGTGAAATCTCCATTAATGGAGTTTAGGAATTTGTGAGCGTAAGTTGCTCGATGAAATGCCCGAGAGAGATTTATTAGAATTTTAGGAAATTTCCTTTAGTTAGGAGTTTCGTTAGTTTACAAAATTTCGATGTTTAGGTTCTATTTTAACAAAGGACATTGTTAAATGCTTTAGGTGACAAGGCTCAAAACGAGGAGCTCGGTGTACACGGGACGCGAGGTAAGTTTTTGTGACTTACTTGGCCGATTTGGCCTACACCATAAGAATTTGTTGATTCGAGGACTTTGGAGATGTTGTTGTGTTGGGTAATTAGGTTGGTAGTTAGTTTTATTTATGTTGTTGAATGTATGAGTTTATTGTTTATTATGTCATTGTACACATGCACGCATCATGGTAAACGAAAAGGTAAACGAAAAGGTAAACGAAAAGGAAAACAAAAAGATAAACGAAAAGGAAAACGAAAAGGTAAACGAAAAGGTAAATGAAAAGGAAACACGAAAAGGTAAACGAAAAGGAAACACGAAAAGGTAAACGAAAAGGTAAATGAAAAGGAAAAACGAGAAGGTATAAATGGTGAAAAGGATAAAAGAACATCATGGTTTTATGAACTACACATGCATTGCATACATTGTCATTCACGTAGCCTTACTGAGCCTCTAGCTCATGTTTTATTTCTATGGTGTAGGTGTTTTAGAACGAGGTAAGGAGGATTTCCCTACACCTAACGAGCCTGCAGCTTGAAAGAGGATGCTCGGGGAGCGGTTAGCGTAGTCGATGCGCACTCGACCCGTGGGAGCCGTAGGTTATGTATTTTGGGTTATTTTGGGTTGAAACGGGCTGATGGGCAATGTTATTGGATGAATTGTATAGGAATTCATTTTAGGATGCTTGGGTCTGGATGATTATTTTGGATAGTTTGTGAACGTATGTATAGGATGCCTATTTTGACGAATGTTGTTAGCTTCCGCTATGTATAGACGAACGTTGATGGATAAAATGACATTTTGATGAAATAGACTTAGTATTGATGTTTGGGGTAGGTTTTGGATGAAATGGAAATGGATTATGATGATTTGGAATGAGTTTGGATATTTTGGAGATGAATATGTTGTTTTTGTGTCGGGATTTGATGAGATTGAATGTTCGGTTTATGGATGGTGATGGGTCGGGATTTGATGAGATTGAATGTTCGGTTTATAGATGGTGATGGAATTGATATTGAAAAGGTAGAGTTGGTTAAGTTTGGAGGTGATTGGAGGTGTTGATTATGTACAAAATGTAAAAATTGTCTTTGCAGGGGTAGATCTGTGCCTGCAGGGGTAGACACCTTGCCAGGCAAGGGGTCGACCCCTCAGACAAGGTGTCGACCGATCTTACAAAGGAATGCAACCCGAGAGCAAAACTGTCTTTGAAGTGTCGACCCCTCAGACAATGTGTCGACCGATCTTACAAAGGAATGCAACCCGAGAGCAAAACTGTCTTTGAAGTGTCGACCCCTTAGACAAGGTGTCGACCGAACTTACAAAGGAGTCCAACCAGAGAGTAAAACTGTCTTTGAAGTGTCGACCCCTCAGACGAGGTGTCGACCGAACTTACAAAGGGATGCAACCCGGGAGGAAATAGACCTTTGAAATGTCGACCCCTACCACATAAGGTGTCAAACTTGGGGATTTTTGTTAGTTTTACTTTATAACGAGTCTTCCACACACAATAGTCATCCACTACCTAGGTTTAGTATTCTAGACGAGTCATTTTGGGTATGTTATAAGTTAGAACTAAAATGTCGATAGATATGGATTGTAATGCCCGAGTCCGTTCTCTAACGAGCGAAACGAAAGAAAACGAATGGACAAATGATGAACGAATGAAAAATGAAATAAAAGAAAAATGAAAATGATTTAAGCAAGAACGGGCGAGGGTAATAATTAAGTTCAAATTTTACGGGAATTTTGAGAAATAAGATTTAGGGTCGTTACATCTAAGATTTGCTTGTATGCTAGTATTTATTCCTGGTAAAGTTAAGGGTTTTAAAGCAATTTGGATTAACCCTATGTGAACATATTTGTATTGTTGCAGATAATTTTGAATATCTCTTAGATATAAGAGTTTAATAATTGTATTATCATTATCTAAACAGATAGTTTGTTCAGATGTTTTGATAATTCTTTTTGTTTTTAAATCAAAGAAACCTAAATTGTAAATTGTTTTAGGTTCTATTTTTGGAATAGTCCATTTGTTTAGTTGTTTATTTTGACTTAGTTCAATAATTTGTTCGTTTTTGTAAAGACTTTGATTTTCTCCAATAGAAAAATTCATTTAGACTAAGTGTTAATTCATTCATAAATGACAGATAAACTTTTTCAACATTAATCTTTAAAATATATATATATATATAACATTGAACTGGAGATATAGGAGTTTCATCCGATTAGGTCGATTTGAAGATGAATAAAAATCAGTGTTTTTGGTACAAGTGTAAAAAATAAAGAAGAAACGAAAAGCGACAAAAAATCTTGTACTTGGATCATGTGCACCTACACGTGGAGTAGTTTAATTAGCTAATTTTTCAACTGAGAACTTCAAGGCATCCTGATCTGCATAACGGCGCCGTCAAATACTCTGTTTGGAGATTCCCCGTCACTGTTAACGGAGTCTGGACCACCATCTACCGTCAGGAGTGGATGGCATTACCCCTTCCCTTCACATCGTACCTGTTTATTGAAATCGTCATCATCTCCATCTCTCTCTCTCTTTCGGAAGAGATTTTGAAGAGCAATGGTGAGGAAGTGTAGGCGAATTGCAGAGGTTACGCTGATGGAAGTCGCGCAGGTAGGCGTGAGGACAAGAGCTCAAGCGGCTTTGGAGATTGAAGCTACGAGATCAAGGTCGAGAAAGCGAAGGAAGATCGGTGAAGGAAAATTGATGGCGTCCTCAACGCCGGATGTTCAGCTCCATAGCCGGAAACGTTTGGTAAATGCTGAAGAGAATTCGTTTCCTCTAATGAGATCGTCGGAAAGAAATTCTGTCAGGTCAGTGTGCTCTAGCCCTAGCTCAGATCAGGCTGCGGCTTCCTGTTGCCCCAGTAATCTCTCCGGTGAGCTGGAGGACGAGATAATTGGCTTAGCAGAGCTGGAGGTGAGAATCGTACTTACCCGGAGCTTTCTGGTTTATCCATCTTACGATTCTTGAATTTTTTGTGCCTCATTTATGACCTTCAATTCAATTTTATTTTTCTTGAATTCGAGTTTTGCAGGCTGTTCGTGCCGAAGTTGAATCGTCTACGTATAATGACAGCAGTGAAAGGTTTCTGAATAATTCATGCTGTTTTATCTCTTCCGCTTCGACCTGAGAACTGTTGAATTTCGGTTTCTCACGATTCCTACGTTCAAAATTCAAAGCAACAGTGAGACGGAACTGCAGCTATATACTAATCATTCTACGTGTACGCTATTTTCTCACAGGAGAGAGGCGACGCCGACTAGCCAGCTCTCAGCGGAAAATATGTCAAACGACGTGGAATCAACGGTGTGGCAAACTGATGATACTTCTCGTCGTGGATTGATTCCGTCGAAAATGCCAATTGAGTCCGAGATTGAAGAATTCTTCATCTGTGCGGAGGAAGACCTTCGGAAACGTTTCGCGGAGAAGTAAGTTGAAGAAAAACTTCATATAAGAATGTTCAAATTCCTTGTGGCCTGAAAAATAACAGGATTAATAGAGAAATTGTAAGACAGTCGGAAACTGGTCCCTTCTTTTCTAGTAGTCTAAGTTTTCACTGTAACCAAAATGAAGAAGGAATTTTATTCTAATCTAATCAATTGCAGGTATAACTACGACATCGTGAAGGACGAGCCTTTGGAAGGACGCTATAAATGGGCTCGACTGAAGCCATGAACACTGAAGAAGAAAGGAAACCAGAAACAGAAACAAACAAGTGACAAGAAAATAGAACGGCCATGCCATTCTCTGAGCGAGACTCTACTCACCCTTCAGACGTTACTGTTATTTCTAGTCAGTACCAATTTAATGCTAGCTTTCTCCATAGCTGCGTCTCTCTCTCTCTCTCTCTCTCTCAGCTGTCCTTGCTTCTGTTCTTTGCAGATTACTTATCAGTATTAGTTAGACATTAAGTTGCAGCAGAAGGAGAATCTCAGTTTGTTCTTCGCTGTACGGACTGAAGACACTTCTGCAAGAAAAACTGTACACCCTCCTTTCTCCTCAAAAGCTCCCCCCCTGAATTCCGTGTCTCTTTCTACTGCATATACATTCTTTATTTGCTTCAATGGCGGATTCAAGAAAACTGTACCATTTTCCCTTCTTTTTGCTCATGAGCGTACCGTGGATCACCTACAATTATCAACCTCTATGACTAATTTCTACCATTGATTTGTCAAATTTAAAGATCAAAATTTTTGAGGTTTTCAGCTTTTGGTGTGTTACAACGTACTGCAAAAACGGGCTCACATGGGTGAAAAACTTGGTCGTTTGGCTGTGATGACTACGACAGGTGCACGTGCCTTGCCCTGTAAGTAACAGCCACGTGTTGAGGACCAGAAAGAAAAGCTTATCATTTTCTCTCTCTTCCCCATGTGGGACCCTCCATCTTTCAAGTTTATTTTTTGTAGCTTTCAGTTGAAGACTGACCACTCTACTTGTTCCTCACTTAATCCAATCATCAAAACTTTGGAGAGAGAAAGATGATGGGGAAGGATTTGGAGGTAGTAGAGAGAGAGGGACAGTGGTCCTGCGTATTAAGTTTGGAGAGAAGAAGAAAGGTGATTAGTTTGTGCATTAAATTTTGGTAGTTTTACGAAATGGGTTTGGTTATGGGTGCATTTATCACTACATTATATATGGTCGTTTCTTACTCCTGATATCTTTTAGTGAAAAAGAATTAATATTTTAGTTGAGGAGATATCCACCTTTACGCTGATAACAATAATTACTAAAACATTTAACCTGAAAAAGACTTTAAATTAAAAAATATCAACTTTTACTTTTCACACTCTTACTAATTTTTCCCAGGTTGGTCTAACGTCAATAATGCAGAAATTAATAAATGAGATTGCATGAATGGTTTAGTGATTGCACTGGAAATGACAAGAACTGAGATTCTCCTGCAATCTGCAGTGCGTCTGAATTTGAGAGGCGGCGGAAACTCCTTATTTAATTTGGCAGAACTGGGGAGGCGGCAGTGTTGCTTTCTGCTGCCTTCTAATTAGCAATCATTGGGGAATGAGTTCTTTCTGATTGTCACAGAGATATTTTTTTTTGGCAGACTTATTTTTTTTAATAGATTTTGCTAGAACTTTTGTAAGAGCTGTGAAGGTAAGAAAAACAACGTAAATACTAATGGTTGAAAATGTGAAGGGTTTCTAGTTTAGTGTTGGTTGCATTTGTTCAATTCTTTTGTGGACAATTTCAAGATTACGTGATGAATCCGATTTCATTAGTTTCTTTTGAGTTTATGTTTGTTTTAATATATTTGGTAAAAATCAACTTTTCATATTAAAAAACTCAAAACCATTACATGAATCTTAGTTGCATAGGTCATTTCTATTTCCCAATTACATTGATGTTAATTTGAGATCGATTGATGGAGAAATTAACAGAAGATCAAGATTTTTAAGAGAACTCCAATCGTCAAGCCAAGTTGGGGTCAAGATGGTTTTTCATTAGATATATTGTCCTTTGGCTATCATAGAAAATCTTCGGAGCAGCAACCAACTCTTGGGAATAATGTGCCCAATAAGCAAATGTTATGAACATTTTTATTGTTGTAATTAATAAATAAATTTTATGATTAATTTTTATGTTTGCATTATTCGATATGCTTTATATATTCAAAGAAAACCCTTGATTATTTGTGCAATTTTAAATTTACATATATGTTGATATATGTAGGATTAAATTTAAAAAGAAATAATCACAATAGTCGATGACTTATATTTGAAGTATAAGATATTTAAATTAATAAAGTCATAAATACAGTTCACTTTGTTGAGAACGTATAGTCATATATCGACTATATATGCAGTGACATAAAGTGATTGTATTTTATATAATATGATTATATAAGACTGTACCAGATGAAATTATATTGTTCTTATAATATCCATTAAATGAAGAACAATTAATTTTATCATAATGATGGTCATATATGTATGATCTTAATTCATTGTATTTAGTAGACTCCTATTTTATCTTAATTTATTATTTGATTTACTCGGTACAGTTTTGTATAAGTTGCATTACGTAAACCTTGTGTGACAGCCCCCGATCCGATCAGGGTCCGAGGAGTCATCACTCCAGGACATTTAACAGAGAACATGACGTATATTTTTTTTTGAACCAAACAGACTGAACTAAAAAAAAAAACCCTTAAAACTTTACAGAGAGAGAAAACCTTCTCTCGACGGGTGCAGGGAGACAGGGAGAATTGCAAACGGGGAGATAAAAATGGACGATGAAATAAATAGACAGAAATGGACAATTTGACATGCAGTAGGAAACCTAATAAAATGGGAAACAAAACTGGAAGTCATGCCGGAAGAAAGGCTATAGTGAATACCGGAATCGGGTGATCTATGGCAGAAGGAGTAAATAAAACGAGGCGAAGAATTAGGCAGATGACGTCAGGCGGAGGATGTAGTGAACTGGGCGGAAGATGTGGGCAGATGACGAAGAAGAAAATGTAAGTAAACTGGGCGGGGGAAATAGACTAGCGGTAGATATGAATAAGACAAAAGTGAACAGTAAACAGCGACAGATGTGAATAAGATAAAATTGAATAGTAACAGCGGCATATTTGAATTAAATAGAAGCAATAGAAACAACGGTAGAAGTAAAACAGATGACGTCAAGCGAAAGATGTGGATGACGTCAGGCGGAAGATGTAGCTAAACTGGGCAGAAATGAATTGTTCACCGGTAGAAGTGAACTACAGACAGAAATGAACTGTTCACCGGTGGAAAGTGGACTACAGATAGAAATGAACTGTTCACCGGTTGAAGTGAACTACAGACAGAAATGAACTGTTCACCTGTAACACCCGACAATTTCGGCCAGGTGATTTTCTTAACTGATTTAACTGTCACCTTTTATCGACCTTTTTATTTTAAATTAATGCCTGATTTATTGAATTCCAAGTGGTGTGAAACTAGGTTGGGTGGCAAAATTGTAATTAAGATGGATTTTAATTAGTATAAATAGGAAATGGAAATCCTTAAACCTCATTAAAACCCCACTGTAGCCGACATTCCTCTCTCGGCGACCTCCTTCTTCCCAGAGCTCTTCCTCTCCCTCTCTCTCGGCCAGCTACTCCTCCATCAACGATCGATTCTTCAGTCTCCACCCCGACAACTCACGCTCTAGGTAAGACTTAGACAATGTAGTTGCTGGTTAGTTACTTAGAGCTCTGTTTTCAGCTAAGACTTGTAGTTTCAGATTCATCAATGGCTGAGTAATAGTAGTGACATTCGTAATCTGTGATTAGTTACTAGGTTGAATCTGGTTATTTTTAGGTTCTGGAAGTTAATCTGCGCATACTAGGTGCTCGACTAAGAAGATTTAGAAGTATATACACATATGCTAGATTCTAGGATGACTTTTGGTTAGAACTTTTAGGATTTTGATTTAACACTGTGATGTGAAATGTTTCTAGGTGAAGACGTCTGAAGAGAAGTGCTCAAGTTTGCTAAGGAAACCAGGTAAGTGAGTGAGTAGGATTCCCGGCCTTTAGGGCCCTACATCACAAGGGTACTAAGTTAAAGTTGATTATGATGTCTGAAAGCTGTTTGTGCTATTGTCTGTATGGTTATGATATGTGAGTTAGCAACATGATTTATTGTTAAATGATTTAGCTGTCTTTTTAGTTTGATGAAATGAGAGTACTCATACTCATGCTTCACGATTGTTTTTCTTTTTCAAGCATATGAAAATGTTTTAAGTGCATGTTTTCCTTCACGATCAAGATATGAACATGAAACTTATGTAACAAGGGTTAAGAGAGGGTTGGGGGCGGTTTGGCATATGTCACTGTCCAAAAGGGGGACCATGAATACGACCCGCAAGGGACTATGGACACTTTCACTGTCAACCCTCTTTTCGGCACAAATCCTCCCCTAATCCACATGATGTAAACGGTGTACAAGAACACGATGTAAACAATGAACAAGAATATGAACAAGAACATGATCAAGAATATGAACAAGAATGTGACGAGAAACAATTATGAAAATGTGTTCTTTGTAACTGTACATTCATGCATGCATGTTAGTATTGCACTCCTTACTAAGCATTAGGCTTATAGTTTAAACCTTATGATGTAGGTGACGAATTATCAGGTGAGGATTTCAAACCCAATGAAGATGTCTAGGACTGGTTGCTGATGGTGCTCAGGGTGACAGTTTGTGACTGGAAATGCAATTTCAACCCCTGGTTACTGCTCTTAAGATGTTAGTAAAGATTATGAATACGTATGACTAAGTAGGATGAGATTTTCTTATAATGTCGGATTTTGGAAATTGTCTGATTCAATTCCTAAGTTTGAGGATATAGAATGATCTGTTTTATTTAAGTCTTTCCCTACACGTATTTTGGATGAGACTAGAGTTCAACTATGTGTTAGTTTATCTCAGTCATGTTGAAGTCTGTGAAAGTCTGAATGTTATCTATCAGAGAATGTTAAAAGTGCTTGTCCACCGGTAGATGTTTTCTACCGGTAAAAATTTATCTATTATGTTAGGAGTCCCCGTTCACCGGTAGAAGTCTTCTATCGGATGATGTTTAATGAGTCACGTGGGATGCACATGTCAATCGGAAGAGGTAGATTTTCATTATCGGTAGAAGTGAGTGTTATGTCATATCGTTTTGTGACCGGATGATGATGTTTATTTCTATTGGTAGAAGCTGTTTATTATTATCGGTAGAAGTCTTCTGTCGGGTAATATTTAATGAGTCACGTGGAATGCACATGTCAATCGGTAGATGTTGTTGTTATTACTACCAGTAGAAGTGAGAATTATATTTTGTCATTTTGCGATCGGCAGATGCGAGAAAAAAACTTTGTCGTTTGCGACCGGTAGATGTCCCTTGATTTCCAATCCCCTCAGCCAAATGTTTTAACATTCTGTCTTTTGTTAATGTTACTTACTTAATGAGTTTTCTGTTAAATGGTCGAGGATTTTAAAGTTAAAAATTTTATTATTGAGAGTGATGTCAAAATTTTTCGTAAAATTTCTTAGTCCAGTCCTATGTCATGGGTAACAAATCGGGTTTGGGAGACTCGGGATGTTACATCACCGGTGGAAGTGAACTACAGACAGAAATGAACTGTTCACCGGTGGAAGTGAACTACAGACAGAAATGGACTGTTCACCCGTGGAAGTGAACTATAGAAAGAAATGAACTGTTCACCGGTGGAAGTGAAATACAGACAGAAATGGACTGTTCAGCCGTGGAAGTGAACTACAGACAGAAATGAACTGTTTACCGGTGGAAGTGAACTACAGACAAAAATGGACTGTTCACCGGTGGAAGTGATTTTGAAAGCAGCGGTGGATGTGATTTTTAAAGCAGTGGTGGATGTAATCGAAAGATGTAGTTTTAAAGGCAGAATTTGACAACTTTTGACAGGAAGACGTATAAACAGGGAACATAAAACAGAAGGCATAAAAAGTTTCAGACCTTCAAAATCCGATTCAAAACAAGTTGTAAAACATGCTTTACAAATGACAGATTCAAGAAAAACAAACTGCATGGATAGCTCTAGAATTCGAGACCATCCATGCACAACCTAAAAAGGAAGAACTATAGCAGTTCTAGAATGTTTTCAACACATTTCAAAACATATATATAACTGTCAAATACAGAGGTTTTAGACATCAATACAGGATTGAACCTACAGAAATGAACCTACACTTCAAATGTTTTAAAACTTCAAAAGATGATACAGAACTTGACATAACTTCAGAAAATACATTCTCACAGGAAATACATTTGTCTGACTACAGCAACCACCCCATGAGCTCATCTCGCCAACTACATCAACTCATCATATTGAGGCACAATGTCCTCTTTTGGAGGATCCATACCTACAACAGGGAGTTCAACTATGAGCCTAGAGCTCAGTAAGAACATACAATGCAAAGTGATGCACGTGCTATGCATTAACATTTTCAAATACATGAACATTACATTACATTTCACTGGATAGGAAGGTATAAGTGGGAGGAAGAGCTGACGCAACAGGAGTACATGCCACAACAGGACATAACAGGAGTACATGACAGGATGCCAGTCCTCGTCCACACTTAACCATACATTTCATTACAGGTTTTATCTTACTTAACTTCAAACTGTGTGCAGAAAATATTTTCATGACTTTTAGAGAAAATGTGTATGCATGAACATTCATAGACAGGCGACAGAATAATAAGCAGGATATAAAACATAACACACTTAACCTAAAATGTAACCTATGGTTTAACTACCCGACAGAAACCCCGACAACATAAAACCTAGTACCTCCGTATTGTAGGGCCTTAAGGGACAAATTTATATGTATGAACTTACCTGCTGTCCGTGAGTTGCAAGCTTTGTTTGTTTTACCTCTGCGATCCACAGATCTACATCATGCACAATCGGACATTAACCCTAAAACTTCAAGAAAACTAACGTTTAACTTGTCCATACTTACTAACTAGCTTAGAAGATTACCTTTTGTGGAGAAAAATGGAGAAAACGGGAAAAAGGTTGAGGTTAGAATCGGCGTTGGTCGCCTGGAAGAGAGAAACAGAGAGGAGAGGAAGAATATGGAGGTTTACGTAGAGGAGAAGATAAGAGGTAGGTTTTCTCAGCAAGTTTTGGACATTTGGCATCTAACCATTGGCTCCCTCTCATCAATCTTAATTCCTTCCCAAACTGCCCCTCCATGCATCTCTAACTAATGGTTTTGTTTAATTACACATTAGTTTGGTTTTTATGCCATTATTCAATTCAACATGAACTCCGTCGATTTGATTTCTAATCGATTTGTTATTTGGTTTGTCAGTTCGGTTTCCTTGACATCCTCTTTCTCCACAAAATGTCCCACAATTCTAATAAAATATTTATAACATTAATGGTAATTTAATCCCATTCCATAACTCAAGGGATAATTTATACAGCCTAAAATGCCAGGTGTTACATTCCACCCACCTTAAAAGAATTTTGGTCTCCAAAATTTGCTCAAACAACTAGTTCAGGATATCTGTGTTTTACATCATGTCGTCCTTCCCAAGTGGCTTCCTCCATGTTATGGTTGCGCCATAAGACCTTCACCAACGGGATCACCCTGTTGCACAATACTTTTATCGAAGAATCAAAAATCTTCACGGGCCTTCCTTCGTGCGTCAGCGTCAGCTGGATATCTAAGTCCACCAGTTCCACGATCTGAGTAGGGTCTCGCACGCATCTTTTTCAGCATCAAAACTTGAAAAATGTTGTGGACTCCACTCATAGACGCTGGCAGCCGCAGTCTGTAAGCTGTGCTTCCAATCCTCTTCGAGATGGGAAATGGCCCAACCACCTTGGACTGAGTTTTCCCACTCCAACCAAACCCTATCACGCCCTTGAGAGGTGACACCTTCATGACTACTTCGTCGCCTCCAGTGAAATCTAAGTCTTTTCTCCTCTGATCCGCATAACTTTTCCGTTGACAAGCAATACCAACCCATTGTCTGATAGTAGCCACTATTTCAGACATCTGTCGTAATAACTCAGGGCCGATCAGTCTAACTTCCAGTCTGGCTTCTCCAACTTTGTCCCAGTGCAAGGGAGACTCGTACTTTCTACCGTGAGCCTCATGAAAAGTTTCAGACTACCGGAATAACCTGGAGTCATCAGGTTTTGAGCCTCTAAGGAGGATACCACAGACATAGTGTGCATCTCTGGTATAGCCTGATAGGAGAACTCCTCCACGTTCGGGCGCTTAAAGACACTAGCCCGAACCTGCAATTGATGGTGGCATGTTGTCTAAACAGCCAGTCCATACCTAGAATTACATCGTATCCTTTCATACTGATAACGATATGTGATTGACATACAATTTCTGGTCTCCTACTAACACTACATCGACCTGCACTGCCCGCTCGGAGTGCATAAACACTCCAGACGGTGACATGACACTGCAGGGTTGACCTGACTACACAATACACAAATCCTGCCTAACTACGCAGTCCCTAGCCACAAACGAGTGTGTGGCCCCCGTGTCTAACAATGTATATGCAGGTGTATTATGTATCAAGATTGTACCTGTGATTGCTGTGTGCTGGGCATCGTCATCATTCTCTGTTAGAGCAAATACTCTTGGCATGACACGATTTGGCCGTGTGTCGGGCATTGGACAATCCCGGACTTGATGGCCCTCTTTGCCGCATCGGAAGCAATGGCCGGTAAGGAGTCTGCATTCACCTCTGTGACTTTTCTGGCATCGCGGGCATGCGGGAAGCTGAGGAGCCCCCATTGGTCTTTTCTCCTTATCCTGATAAGCAGCAGTCTCATTGGGCCACTTCACGCCCCGGTTCGGTTGCTGCTGTGGTTGCCAATCACGACCTTGCTGTTGTTGTTGTTGCTGCTGGGGAACGTCTCGAATGATTCCCCCAATGAATCTCTCGGTCTCTGGGACTTCGTCTCTAAGGCTTCCAACTGATAAGCCTTGGCTACCACCTTTGTGTACGATGCCTCATCAAATCCTCCAGTAGTGATCCCTCGTAGAAGGTCCATCTTCAAACCTTGAATGAACTGGTGCACCTTGTTCTTGTCGGTGGCCACCAGATGTGTTGCATATCGGGACAATGTCTCAAACTTCTGGACATACTCGGCCACTGACCCAGATCGTCGCAGTCGAGAGAATTCAAACAACTTTTCCTTTCTCAAGCTGTGGTCGAAGTACTTCTCGTAGAAGATCTTCTTGAACCCTTCCCAGCTTAATGCTACTGTAGATGATTTTACTGTGTCCCACCAAAATCCAGCACTTTCGGTGAGATGAAACGTGGTGCACACAACTTTCTTGTTGTCTTCTACTTCTGCGTAATTGAACATTTTCTCCACTGTTCGAATCCAAGTCTCTGTGCGGGTCGGGTCTTTAGATAGTCCATCAAATGTAGGCGGCTGGAGTCGCCGGAACCTGTCTCCACTGGTGTCACGCGGAGTATTACCATGATTGTTATTTCCGTTATCTTCTTTGGCCATCAAACGTTCCACCATGCGGGACTATACGCCCACCAGCTCGGTTAAGTGATCTATGGCCCTGACACTATCGCTTGCTTCATCCTGGTGTCCTCTCACCATTTCTAAGAAAATCCTATAAATATAATAACCAATTTTCATAAACAGAAGTTTTTCACGGGCACTTAAACACTTACAGTTGGTGGAGCGATCTCACGTGGCGGGTTGCGCAACCAGACATTTCTCCAGAACCGCTTTTAAAACCTGGCAGCTCTGATACCACTTCTGTGACAGCCCCCGACCCGATCAGGGTCCGAGGAGTCATCACTCCAAGACATTTAACAGAGAACGGGACGTATATTTTTTTTTGAACCAAACAGACTGAACTTTTAAAAACAAACCCTTAAAACTTTACAGAGAGAGAAAACCTTCTCTGAACGAGTGGAGGGAGACAGGGAGAATTGCAAATGGGGAGACAGAAATGGACGATGAAATAAACAGATAGAAATGGACGACTTGACATGCAGTGGGAAACCTAATAAAATGGGAAACAAAACTGGAAGTCATGCCAGAAGAAAGGCTACAGTGAATACTGGAATCGGGTGATCTATGGCAGAAGGAGTAAATAAAACGGGGCGGAAGAATTAGGCAGATGACGTTAGGCGGAGGATGTAGTGAACTGGGCAGAAGATGTGGGCAGATGACGAAGCAGAAAATGTAAGTAAACTGGGCGGGCGATATAGACTAGCGGTAGATGTGAATGAGACAAAAGTGAACAGTAAACAGCGGCAGACGTGAATAAGACAAAAGTGAACAGTAACAGCGGAAGATGTGAATTAAATAGAAGCAATAAAAACAGCGGTAGAAGTAAAGCAGATGACGTCAGGCGGAAGATGTAGCTAAACTGGGCGGAAATGAACTGTTCACCGGTAGAAGTGAACTACAGACAGAAATGAACTGTTCACCGGTGGAAGTGGACTACAGACAGAAATAAACTGTTCACCGGTGGAAGTGAACTACAGACAGAAATGAACTGTTCACCGGTGGAAGTGAACTACAGACAGAAATGAACTGTTCACCGGTGGAAGTGAACTACAGACAGAAATGGACTGTTCACCCGTGGAAGTGAACTACAGACAGAAATGAACTGTTCACCTGTCACGACCCTAATACTGTACCCAATTTCCGTACTATTTTTTTTTTCCCCAATAATTACTTTAAATAAACTCTAAGCGGAAACTAAACCGAAATCGAAACCAGAATCGAAATCGGAATTTAAATCTAACCTTTAAAACACTTAAACTATTAAAACTATTTAATAAAACAACTTAAAACAATTCTCTATTCTTCTTTTATTTTTCTTTTATTTTTCATTCGGGTACTATTCACGTGAACAGTACACTACTGTTCACCACTGTTCACGTGAGCAGTACCATTGTTCATGTGAACAGTGCACTTGGTACCAAATTGCTGCAATGTGCAGCGATCACAGCGATCGATCGCTGCACATTGCAGCGATCGCTCGCTGCCATCGCTGCACAATGCAGCGATCGCTCGCAACCAGCGCCCAGTCGCCACCCTTCTTCTTTCTTCCCTTCACTTCTTTCTTTTATACAATTTTTATACAATTGCTCTCTGGAATCCGAATTCCAGAGAGCAAACACCAACTTTTCTTTCACCTTCCCCTGCACACCAAACACTTCAACACATCTCCCATTTCATCCACAATTACCACTAAACGTACAATTTACACATACTCTAAACGCACTTAAACATGTGATAAAACTTTCTAAAAACGAACAGCGTTGATAGCTCTAAAAACCGAGCATATCCGTACTAATCCTAAAACCATTCAAAACATTTCTATAACGTTAAATAAAAGCTTTAAACCAAAACATTTTCTATATACAATTTACCAAAACGTTTGAACCATTGAATAAACCTATAAACTACCAGTACCAAGCATCCTATAATGTCTATCCAACCAACAGCCCAAAACGTCCCAAAACCCTCAAAATCTATACATACTATCCCCACGGGTCAGATAAGCCTCGACTGCGCCAGCACACCACCGCAACCATCCTTCGTCAACTGAACTCATGTCTCAGGAGGAGGAAGCTCGTCCTCACCTGTTTCCTCGTAAACATCTACACCATACAGACATCTATGAGATAAAAATCTCAGTAAGCTCTAGTAAATGCAAATGCATGCTATGCATGTGACTTTATAAATAATGCTTTGTTTTCTTTACTTTGCTTTGCTTTGCTTTGCTTTGTTTCGCTATAAACTGTATACAGAAGGGCCATTTAAACTATATACCGAAGGGTCATTTAAACTGTATACCGTAGGGACATCATTTCTTTGCATTTACTCTAAAACGTCGTGCGGAAATTCGTTTTCATGACATTTGAAATACGTGATGCATGAACAGATATGAACATAAAATAAACAATCAACATGCATACCATCAAGACCGAAATAGAATAACCTATAACAATTGCAAACCTAACTACCCAACCAAAGCAATTTAAATCAAACAATCCACTGAGATCCTCGACGCTAAATCGAAGTACGGTGTAGACCAATTGGTCAGAGTAAGTCACGAGAACTTACGTTGCGCGCACAGAGCCTCGAGCTTCGTCCACGAGAGTCGTTCGCCTGAGGCAAAACACGACATTTTCCGTTAAAACCGAATTAAGCTATTAAACGTCCAAATTAACAAAACCTTAACTAAAGATATTTCCTAAAGCTTTAATCCAATTCATCGAGCTATTTATCGAGTAATACACGCTCGGCAACTCAAATCCCAATTTACGAGCTTTCCTCTAAATCTCAAAATTTCACGAAATCGAACATTTTCACAAATTAATCTAGTTTCGTCCAATAACGTCCACTACGTTTTATACGTTCATAATCTACGATAACTTATTGATTTCGAACCCTAAATCTCAATTTTTACGAAAACCTAATCGAAACCCTAATTATTCAAACTCCATAAAACTTGAAATAAACGCTCTAAGAACGTAGATTCATACCTAGGGTAGCGATAGGAGGAGAAATCGTGAAGAAAACGGAACGAACGGAGATCGGATCGGGGGAGAAACGGGCGTCGGCCGTGAGGGATCGCCGTTGGAGAACAGAGAGAAGGCTCTCTGGTTTTCGCGAGGAGAGAAAGGAATGAGGGAGAAGAGGATTTAAGTTATTTTTATTAATTTTCTTTGGCAAATTACCATTTTGCCCTTACCTCTATTTTATATTCGTTTCGTCTTTTGTTTCGTTAATCGGCTGACTATTCGGTTTCACCAAATCTCCTTATTTCACCAATAAGTCCAACTTATTATTAGGGTCCCAATAAAACTGTCCGTTCGCAAATCGGACCACGTTTACTATTTTTATTAAAACGTCCTTTATATTACGAGAAACGTAATTACTCGGAATTAAGCGTTACTGCTCCGAAAATTCTCGTAAATCTCTTAAAATCAATATTAATAATTAGGATCCCAACGAAACATTCTGTTCATAAAACGGGCTTGATTTAACATATTTATAAAAATGTCATTCACATTAAAATAGTAATATCCCGAAAAGCCGGGTATTACATCACCGGTGGAAGTGAACTACAGACAGAAATAGACTGTTCACTGGTGGAAGTGATTTTGAAGACAGCGGTGGATGTGATTTTTAAAGCAGCGGTGGATGTGATTTTTAAAGCAGCGGTGGATGTAATAGGAAGATGTAGTTTTAAAGGCAGAATTTGACAACTTTTGACAGGAAGACGTATAAACAGGGAACATAAAATAGAAGGCATAAAAAGTTTCAGACCTTCAAAATCTGATTTAAAACAAGTTGTAAAACATGCTTTACAAATGACAGATTCAAGAAAAACAACTGCATGGATAGCTCTAGAATTCGAGACCATCCATGCACAACCTAAAAAGGAAGAACTCTAGCAGTTCCAGAATATTTTCAACACATTTCAAAACATATATACAACTGTTAAATACAGAGGTTTTAGACATCAATACAGGACTGCACCTACAGAATTGAACCTACACTTCAAATGTTTTAAAATTTCAAAAGATGATACAGAACTTGACATAACTTCAGAAAATACATTCTCACAGGAAATACATTTGTTTGATTACAGCAACTACCCCGTGAGCTCATCCCGCAAACTACATCAACTCATGATCTTGAGGCACAATGTCCTCTTCTGGAGGATCCATACCTACAACAGGGAGTTCAACTATGAGCCTAGAGCTCAGTAAGAACATACAATGCAAAGTGATGCACGTGCTATGCATGAACATTTTCAAATACATGAACATTATATTACATTTCACTGGACAGGAAGGTATAAGTGGGAGGAAGAGCCGACGCAACAGGAGTACATGTCACAACAGGACATAACAGGAGTACATGACAGGATGTCAGTCCTCGTCCACACTTAACCATACATTTCATTACAGGTTTTATCTTACTTAACTTCAAACCGTGTGTAGAAAATATTTTCATGACTTTCAGAGAAAACGTGTATGCATGAACATTCATAGACAGGCGACAGAATAATAAGCAGGATATAAAACAGAACACACTTAGTCTAAAACGTAACCTATGGTTTAACTACCCGACAGAAACCCCGACAACATAAAATCTAGTACCTTCGTATTGTAGGGCCTTAAGGGCCAAATCTATACGTATGAACTTACCTGCTGTCCGTGAGTTGCAAGCTTTGTTTGTTTTACCTCTGCGATCCACAGATCTACATCATGCACAATCGGACATTAACCCTAAAACTTCAAGAAAACTAACGTTTAACTTGTCCATACTTACTAACTAGCTTAGAAGATTACCTTTTGTGGAGAAAAATGGAGAAAACGGGAAAAAGGTTGAGGTTAGAATCGGCGTTGGTCGCCTGGAAGAGAGAAACAGAGAGGAGAGGAAGAATATGGAGGTTTACGTAGAGGAGAAGATAAGAGGTAGGTTTTCTCAGCAAGTTTTGGACATTTGGCATCTAACCATTGGCTCCCTCCCATCAATCTTAATTCCTTCCCAAACTGCCCCTCCATACATCTCTAACTAATGGTTTTGTTTAATTACACATTAGTTTGGTTTTTATGCCATTATTCAATTCAACATGAACTCCGTCGATTTGATTTCTAATCGATTTGTTATTTGGTTCGTCAGTTCGGTTTCCTCGACATCCTCTTTCTCCACAAAATGTCCCACAATTCCAATAAAATATTTATAACATTAATGGCAATTTAATCCTATTCCACAACTCAAGGGATAATTTATACAGCCAAAAATGCCGGGTGTTACACCTTGTATCTTGGGAATAAATTAAATGAGTAGCTGAGAATGCTAACATTGATACAATGAAATCCATAATACAAGATTCCATTGTTTGTTAGTTCAGGGATTGAATAATTAGCGCGTAAATTCATAAATGTTATGAATTAATTATTCAATCAATAACTAATTGTAGTCAAAGATGAAGATGTAATATGAGAGGTTAACGAATTTTATGCCTAACTCTATTTCAAATCTTAATGGATGATTAATACATATGTAATGACTATATCAATTGACATTACTTTAAATAAATATACTTTATAGTTCTAAGAGTGCAACTCTAGGTATTTAGTAGAATTACTCTAGAGTTAATAATTATGTCATTTAATATTAAAGGTTTATATTAATTAACAAATATTATTGGAGCTTAGGGCTATTGATCCATTGGTCTCTCTGTTATCTTATATCACTATTTAATTTTCATGATACAAAAATAAATATATATATGATTAATCATTTATAGACACTCAAATGAATATATTGTGATTTAAAATATATAAATAGTTTTTATATTTTTAATTCAAAATAAAATATCTCATTAGATGAGATTATTGTAAGGGATTTGAATTAGATTTGAAGAATCTCATCAGATGAGATTTGATCTTCAAATTTAACTTGAAGTAGTTATTTAATAAACTATCAAATCATATTTTTGAAATTTGAATAAAAGTAGATCTAGAAAATCTGATCAAATTAGATTTGATATACAATTGACTTATAGTTTGTTTATTATTTAAAAGTAGATATGAAGAATCTCATAAGATGAGATTATCTTAAAAATTAGTTTTAATAAATATATTCTAAAAACTGTTTTTAGATTACATGATTAATCGATAAATTGATTTATTAGATAAATCAACTGTTAATCAAATTAGATTTGATTAGATAAGATTTATTTTTAAAAATTAGTTTTTCTGAAAATTTATTTTAAAATAAATCTATAAAATTGTTAAATGTAATTTGACAGAAAAAGAGATAGAAAATAAGATAGAGAGATCTAATCCCGAGAGAAAATTTGTGACCTTTCTGTATTTGGTTTTAAAAAAATATTTTCTAAGATCGAAGAGAGATGTCTCATGTGTTGAAAATACGTCTCTCCATAAATATAAGAGTGCATTGTTCTCATATGTCAAACGCCCACACGGCAGGAAATTTAAGTGTAAAGATCTTCAGAGAAAACACGACGGTTTCAAAGTCTTCGGGAAAAACACTTGATCCTGAGGTAAAGCTATTAAGATGAGACGAGAGTACCTGAGTAAAAGTGTTGCTCCAAGAAGTATTTTATTTTATTATTTCACAATCTAAATCTATAATTTTTCTCAATGTAAATTGTTTACATTTTGAAAAAATAGATATTTCTCAAAAATAATTTCTTTTAGACTAACGATTCAATTTATAGTTTTTTTATGATTTTAAAATAGTTTTAAAGTCACAAGGTAATGCATGTCACTATTATTATGAATAATATTGAATTCCGCCAGTCGTAGGAACCATCAAAACCAACAATTGGTATAAGAGCCATTGTTTTATTAGTCTAAAATATTTTTGGTGATACAATTTAATGTAAATTGTGATATGTTTTAGAATTAGATTTTATGCATTATATATATATATTTATAAATATATATTGTGGATGAATGTTTGCATGACATGCAATAGTAACCGAAATTAAGTCAGTTGTTTGGGTTAGGATTTTTAAATCACGTATTTTTCTTTATTATCAAAATTGTAATCTTACAATGGAGATCGAAGACTACAAGACCAAGGATGAAGCAAATCCGAATTCACAAATTTAATGTGTGAAATTTTTATGAATGGATGAGACAGTTTCAAAGAATATGAAGATTTAAAATCTTATTTTTTATTTTAATTTTTTTTGTTGTAATTTTAGAAATACCATAAGGTCAACCCGGTCACTATTTCATATATTTTTATGTTGATATAATTTGTTATATTGTCATGCATTCACATGTCATATAGATTATGTGACGGCCCAAACACCGAACCCGTTCGGGGTCCGAGGGTCAAGCCATCACTCCGGGGCATAACAGAAAACTCGGACTAGATATATTTTTTTGAACATTTTACTTTTAAAACATTGACACAGAGAGAGAGTTCTCTGGAGTAGAAATAAATTGGGAAAGAAAAATAGTTAAAACCAAACTACAGGATACACAACAGATGAATATCAGAATACTTGGGACAGTTTTGGACCATATGAAATAACAGACTGAAGAAAACAGGGAGACAGATGTAAACTAAACTTTGGACATTTAGAATATCGGGCAAGGAGAAATCTGAAGAGTGCAGGAAAGAATGTAAAAAGAATCTGAATAACAGTTATAAATGGCAGCAGAAAACAAGAAATAAAGGCGGAAGACATAGGCAGAAGACTGGCGGAAGAAATCTATCGGATGATGTAGTTTTGAAGGCAGAAGCAGAGATGACGTCAGTCGGAAGATACATGCAGTAGATGAAATCAGATGAGGTGATGACGTCAGCCGGAAGATGGATGACGTCAGACAGAAGACATAAGCAGCAAATGAAATCGTATGAGGGGATGACGTCAGCCGGAAGATACAGGCAGCAGATGAAATTGGGTGAGGTGATGATGTCAGCCGGAAGATGGATGACGTCAGCCAAAAGATACAGGAAGCAGATGAAATCGGATGAGGTGATGACGTCAACCGGAAGATGGATGACGTCAGGCGGAAGACATAGGCAGCAAATGAAATCGGATGAGGGGATGACGTCAGTCGGAAGATGGACGACGTCAGGCGGAAGACGTAAATTTTAAAGGCAGCGGTAGATTAGATTTTAAAGCAGCGGTGGATGAAATTTTAAAGCAGCGGTGAATATGAAAAACTGGGCGGGTGATGTAGTTTTAAAGGCAGGAATTAACAACTTTTGACAGTAATACATGGAGACAGAAAACATGAAAACAGAAAATATGAGAGCTTAAGCTTCAGAAAAACGCTTTAGAATATGATCTTGGACATACCAGGAAAACACGACAGAAATTTAAGGAAAACAGATTGCATGGATGACTCTAATAATCAGAAATAATCCATACACACACCCTAAAGTAGAAAATATCCCAAATAATTCCAGAATACTTTAAAATATAATTCACTGTCAAATACAAAGGTTTTAAACGTTGACACAGAATCTATACATTGTTTCAAAATCTCAGAAACAGTACAGAACCTAACATGGATTTCCAGAATTCACTAACAGAGTTTTTAAAACCAAACACCAGAATTTAAGTAAAATTTACAGACATAACTTCACTTTAAAAAAAAAACTTAAACCTCTGAACAGAAACATGTCTGGCTGCAGCAACAAATCCCACGCAAGCTCGAGCCACCGATCAATTATAAATCAGACTGAGGCATTAACTTCTCATCTACGGGTTCAGTACCTACATCAGAGGGTTCATCTATGAGCCTAAAGCTCAGTAAGAACATAATAAAGATGCAGTGATGCAAAATGCTATGCATGCGGTTTTCAGAATATAGTGACAGAACATTACATTACGTTTCAGTGGCAGAGGGGTATAAGAGGGGCTTATAGGGGAACTGGCAAGTGCACGACAGGAACATAACAGATTTACAGAAAACAGAAACAGAATAGAACAGACAAAGCTGTACAGTAGGCCAGTCCCCGTCCCACACTTAACCAATATATTTCAGGTAGATTTTATCTTGCTTAGTTTCAAACAGTGTACAGAAATCAAATTTTGCATGAACTTTCGGGAAAAACGTGTATGCATGATCGAGTACAGTACTTCAACTTAAACAGTAGAGAACAACAATTAAAACGGAAACATGATAGGGAACACAGAACACAACTCTAATCCTTCTACCCGAACACCTGACAGAAGTAACTCCTAGTATCTCCTTGATGTAGGGCCTTAAGGGCCGACCTACAGATATGAACTTACTTGTTTGCTGCGGTGTTGAAAGTGTTGAACGTGTTGCCTTGGTGATGCACGAACCTGAACATGCATGTAAAGAAAATGAGCAAAGCTGCAAATGCTAACAATAATATGTAGGGTATGCAGCAACTCCTTTCAAACCTTTGGAAAACAAACTAACGTGTTTTCATCCAAAAACAGTGAGTTTCTCTCAAAATGCCGTAACCTTAAACTTTCACAAAACTCACATTTTACTTATCCAAACTCATTAGCTTAAACAGATGTTTACCTCCACTGGAGAAAACAGGAGAATGGAAGTTTTTGGAAAGATTGAAATCGCCAGAAGGAGAGAAAATCGAGAGAAATGAAAGGAAGCAGAAAGAAGCATATGAGAAAAGTGAGGGTTTCACGTAGGAGGGGAAAGAAAAGAACATGGCTTCTTCAACAAGTTGGCAGGTGTCATTCATCCATTGGCCACCTCCCACCAACCTTAATTGGCTTCCAATTTTACCCTTCAATTGGTTTTTAACTAAATTTCTATTTATTTCGTCGAATCGGTTCTACAACCACTCTCATTCAATTGAACACGTTGGAAATTAAAAATAGTCATTGAATTAATATCGGAGTAATTCTGCTTACATATCCAGGGAATAAATACATAGGTGCCGGGTGTTACATTCCACCCACCTTAACAGAAATTTTCTCCCCAAAATTTGCCTAAGAAAAGAGGTCCGGATATTGGGCCCTAACATCCTGTTACCTTTCCCATGTGGCTTCTTCCATATTATGGTTACGCCATAAAACTTTAACTAAAGGAACTACTTTGTTGCGTAATACTTTGACTGAAGTATCCAAGATCTGTATGGGCCTTTCTTCGTATGTCAGTGTCGGCATGATATCAAAGTCCACCTGTTTTACGATCTGAGTTGGATATCGTACACATTTTCTCAGCATCGAGACATGGAAAACATTGTGAACTCCATCCATTGATGCTGGCAACTGTAGTCTGTAAGCCATGGTTCCCACACGCTTCAAGATGGGAAAAGGGCCAATGAACCGCAGGCTGAGTTTTCCTTTCTTACCGAATCTCATTACGCCTTTGAAAGGCGACACTTTCAAGAATATCTCATCGCCCTCGGCGAACTCTAAGTCTCTTCTTCTATTATCCGCATAACTCTTCTGTCGACTATGAGCAATCTTTATTCGTTGTTTGATAGCAGCTGTCACTTAGGACATCTGCTGTAATATCTCAGGGCCAATAAGTTTGGTTTCTCTGACCTCATCCCAACACAATGGGGATTTACACTTTCTGCCGTAAAGAGCTTCATAAGAAGCCATGCCAATTGTAGCCTGGTAGCTATTGTTGTAAGCAAACTCCACGAGTGGCAAATATCTACTCCTAGAAGCATGAAATTCAAGCACGCACGACCTTAGCATGTCTTCCAGTATTTGAATTGTTCTCTCGGATTGTCCGTCCGTCTGTGGATGGAATGCCATGCTGAAGTCTAATTTGGTGCCTAAGGAGCTCTGCAAGCTTTTCCAAAACCTGGAGGTGAACCTTGGATCCCGGTCTGAAACGATCGACACCGGAACACCATGCAACTTGACAATCTCACAAATGTATAGTTCAGCATACTGATCCATGGAGAATGTCGTCTTCACAGGTAGGAAATGGGCTGACTTCATCAGTCTGTCTACTATGACCCATATGCTATTATGGCCCTTAGCTGTCCTTGGAAGGCCGACAACAAAATCCATTGTTTTGTTCTCCCATTTCCATTCGGGGATCGGGAGAGGCTGAAGCGTTCCACTTGGTCGTTGATGTTCAGCTTTGACCTGTTGACATATCATGCACGACTCCACATATTTGGCCACTTCAAGTCTTGATACATCTTTGTGCTTCCAGGATGCACAGAGAAAGAAGACGAATGGGCTTCCAACAAGATGTGCTTCCGTAGCTCTTCGTCTTTCGGAACATACCATCTGTTTTTGAACTTCCGAATACCATCTCCTGAGTAACTGAAATCGGAAGAGGCCATAGGTAACTTGCTCACAATATCAGCCATCTCCTTTGAATTGGTCTTCTGGGCCTCCTTAATTCGGTCCAGGACGGTGGGCCGCAGTGTCAAGTCCACTAGTACGGCCGATAGCCTAGGAATTATCTCCATATCGAACTTTTGTATCTCTGTCCTCAAAGGCATTGATACGGCCGACATAGTCAGTTGCATAGTAGCTGGCATCTTGCTCAGTGCATCAGCTACCACATTAGCTTTACCAGGATGGTATTTAATCTCAATATTGTAATCTTTCACAAATTCTAACCATCGCCTTTGTCTCATGTTTAACTCTTTCTGGGTAAATATGTACTTCAGGCTCTTGTGATCAGAAAACACCTCACACGATTGTCCGTACAAGTGGTGTCTCCATACTTTCAGTGCAAATACGACTGCCGCTAGCTCGAGGTCATGTGTAGGACAGTTTTGTTCATGGTTCTTCAATTGTCTGGATGCGTATGCTACAACTTTCCCTTCTTGCATTAATACACATCCCAAGCCAACCTTGGACGCATCACAGTATACGCTGAATTTGTCGTCTTTAACTGGCAATACTAACAGTGGGGCAGTAGTTAATTTATGCTTAAGTGTCTGAAAACTCACCTCACAAGCTTCAGACCACTTGAACTTGATGTCCTTCCTCGTTAAGCTGGTCATAGGCTTCACAATTACAGAAAATCTCTTGATAAACTTTTTATAATAACCAGCTAACCCGATAAAACTCCGTACCTCACTGGCATTTCTCGGTCTGGGCCATTCTTTCACTGTCAGAATCTTGGCTGGATCCACGAAAACTCCCTCTGCAGACAGCACGTGGCCTAGGAAGTTAATCCTACTCAAGCAGAATTCACACTTTGATAGTTTGGCAAACAATTGATGCTGTTTAAGAGTTGACAACACAATAGCCAAGTGCTCTTTATGCTCCTCCTCATTCCGAGAATAAACCAGGATGTCATCGATGAAGACGATTACAAATTTGTCCAAGAACTCCTGGAATATCCTATTCATCACATCCATAAATGCCGCGGGGGCATTAGTCAACCCGAACGACATCACCAAAAACTCGTAATGTCCGTACCGGGTCTTGAAGGTGGTCTTTGGAATATCATCAGCCCTGACCTTCAACTGGTAATAACCGGAGCACAAATCGATCTTCGAGAATACCCGAGCCCCCTGTAGCTGGTCAAATAAATCGTCAATCCTCAGAAACGGGTACTTATTCTTGATGGTCAACTTGTTCAGCTCCCGGTAATCAATGCACATCCGTAGGGACCCATCCTTCTTCTTACCAAACAAGATGGGAGCACCCCACGGAGAAAAACTAGGGCGCACAAAACCCTTAACCACCAATTCCTTTAGCTGAGCCTTCAACTCCCTCAGCTCAATTGGTGCCATACAGTACGGATTCTTCGATACTGGTTCAGTACCAGGATATACGTCAATCTCAAACTCGATTTCACGATCAGGTGGCAATCCCGGTAAGTCATCTAAGAAAACCTCTGAGAAGTCTCGAACTGCCGGAATATTTTGAAGTTCCACCTCATTTTGCCTTTGAACATCCACTACGTGGGCAAGAAATCCGATGCATCCCGACCTCATCAGTTGTTGAGCTTTCAAGGAAGATATAGCAGACATACGGTGTTCCTTTGGTACTGCCTGATAGGAGAGTTCTACCTCATTCGGGCGTTTAAACGACACAAGCCCGGACCTACAGTTGATGGTGGCGCGATGTATAAACAGCCAATCCATCCCCAGAATCACATCGTATCCTTTCATACCTATAACGATATGACTGGCATACAACTTCTGGTCTCCTACTGACACTATATAACCCCGTACAACCTGCTCGGAGTGCATAAACTCTCCGGACGGTAGCATAATGCTGTAGGGTTGATCTGACGGCGTACAACAAAACTTTTGTCTAACTACGAAGTTTATTGCCACGAACGAATGTGTGGCCCCCGTGTCCCACAAGGTATAAGCAGGTGCATCACATATCAAAATTGTACCTGTAATTACTGTGTGCTGATCAGCATCATCAACGTCCTCCATCATTGCAAAAACCCTTGGTACTGCAAGGTTTGGTCTCGTGTCCGGCATCGGGCAATCCCGAACATTATGGCCTCCTTTGCCACATCAGAAACATTGGCCGGTAATAAATCTGCATTCTCCTCTGTGAAGTTTCTGGCACCGCGGGCATATTGAAAGTTGAGGAGCCCCCACTGGTCTCTTTCCCTTGTCCTGATTATTGGTGGTCTCATTAGGCTTCTTAATGCCTCTGTTTTGTTGCTGTTGAGATTGCAAATTCTGACTTCTTTGCTGTTGTTGAGGGACATTCCGAATAATCCCTATTGACTGATCTCTTTGTCTCTGGGACTTTGCTTCTAAGGCCTCCAACTGATAGGCCTTGGCCACCACTTTTGTGTACGGTGCCTCATCAAATCTCCCGTAAGAAATCCCTCGTAAGAGGTCCAGCTTCAAACCCTGAATAAATTGGTGCACCTTGTTTTCGTCAATGGCTACCAAATGAGGTGCATAGCGGGATAATGATTCAAACTTCTGAACATATTCTGCCACTGATCCATACTGTCAAAGCCGAGAGAACTCAATCAACTTTTCCTTCCTTACCCCGCGGTCAAAATATTTCTCGTAAAAGATATTCTTAAATCCTTCCCAGCTCAGTGCCACGGTAGTGGACCACACAGTATCCCACCAAAAACCGGCACCCTTTGTGAGATGAAACGTGGCACATGTGACCTTCTTGCTGTCCTCTACCTCGGCATAATTAAACATTTGTTCAATCTGCCGAACCCATTCTTTAGCATGGATCAGGTCAGTAGATAATCCATCAAATGCAGGGGGCTGGAGTCGTCTGAATCTATCTCCATTGGTGTCGTGCGGAGCATTAGCATGATTGTTATTTCCGTTATCTTCTCTGGCCAACAAACGTTCAACCATACGGGACTGCACTCCCACAAGTTCGGTTAGTCGGTCAATGGCACGAGAGCTTTCGGTTGACTCTTCCTGATGCCCTCTCACCATTTCTAAGAAACCCTATAAACAGAATAACCAAATTTAATAAACAGGACTTTTACGGGAATATAAACACTTACAGTTGGTGGAGCGATCTCACGTGGCGGGTTGCACAGTCAGACATTTTACAGAATCGTTTTTAAAACCTTGTCTCTCTGATACCATAACTGTGACGGCCCAAACACCGAACCCGTTCGGGGTCCGAGGGTCAAGCCATCACTCCGAGGCATAACAGAAAACTCGGACTATATATTTTTTTTGAGCATTTTACTTTTAAAACATTGACACAGAGAGAGAGTGTTCTTTGGAGTAGAAATCAGTCGGGAAAGAAAAATAGTTAAAACCAAACTGCAGGATACACAACAGATGGATATCAGAATACTCGGGACAGTTTTGGACCACAGGAAATAACAGACTGAGGAAAACAGGAAACAGATGTAAACTAAACTTTGGACATTTAGAATATCGGGCAAGGAGAAATCTGAAGAGTGCAGGAAGGAATGTAAAAAGAATCTGAATAACAGTTATAAATGGCAGCAGAAAACAAGAAATAAAGGTGGAAGACATAGGCAGCAGACTGGCGGAAGAAATCTATCAGATGATGTAGTTTTGAAGGCAGAAGCAGAGATGACGTCAGTTGGAAGATACATGCAGCAGATGAAATCGGATGAGGTGATGACGTCAGCCAGAAGATGGATGACGTCAGGCGGAAGACATAGGCAGCAAATGAAATCGGATGAGGGGATGACGTCAGTCGGAAGATGGATGACGTCAACAGGAAGATACAGGCAGCAGATGAAATCGGGTGAGGTGATGACGTCAGCCGGAAGATGGATGACGTCAGCCGGAAGATACAGGCAGCAGATGAAATCGGATGAGGTGATGACGTCAGCCGGAAGATGGATGACATCAGGCGGAAGACATAGGCAGCAAATGAAATCGGATGAGGGGATGACGTCAGCCGGAAGATGGATGATGTCAGGCGGAAGATGTAAATTTTAAAGGCAGCGGTAGATGAGATTTTAAAGCAGCGGTGGATGAAGTTTTAAAGCAGCAGTGAATATGAAAAACTGGGCGGGCGATGTAGTTTTAAAGGCAGGAATTAACAACTTTTGACAGTAATACATGGAGACAGAAAACATGAAAACAGAAGATATGAGAGCTTTAAGCTTCAGAAAAACGCTTTAAAATATGATCTTGGACATACCAGGAAAACACGACAGAAATTTAAGGAAAACAGATTGCATGGATGACTCTAATAATCAGAAATAATCCATACACACACCCTAAAGTAGAAAATATCCCAAACAATTGCAGAATACTTTAAAATATAATTCAACTGTCAAATACAAAGGTTTTAAACGTTGACACAGAATCTAAACATTGTTTCAAAATATCAGAAACAGTACAGAACCTAACATGGATTTCCAGAATTCACTAACAGAGTTTTTAAAACCAAACACCAGAATTTAAGTAAAAATTACAGACATAACTTCACTTTAAAAAAAAAACTTAAACCTCTGAACAGAAACATGTCTGGCTGCAGCAACCAATCCCACGAAAGCTCGAGCCACCGATCACTTATACATCTGATTGAGGCATTAACTCCTCATCTACAGGTTCAGTACCTACATCAGAGGGTTCATCTATGAGCCTAAAGCTCAGTAAGAACACAATAAAGATGCAGTGATGCAAAATGCTATGCATGCAGTTTTCAGAATACAGTGACAGAACATTACATTATGTTTCAGTGACAGAGGGGTATAAGAGGGGCTTATAGGGGAACTGGCAAGTGCACGACAGGCACATAACAGATTTACAGAAAACAGAAACAGAACAGAACAGACAAAGCTGTACAGTAGGCCTGTCCCCGTCCCACACTTAACCAATACATTTCAGTTAGATTTTATCTTGCTTAGTATCAAACAGTGTACAGAAATCAGTTTTTGCATGAACTTTCGTGAAAAACGTGTATGCATGATCGAGTACAGTACTTCAACTTAAACAGCAGAGAACAACAATTAAAATGAAAACATGACAGGGAACACAGAACACAACTCTAATCCTTCTACCCGAACACCTGATAGAAGTAACTCCTAGTATCTCCTTGATGTAGGGCCTTAAGGGCCAACCTACAGATATGAACTTACCTGTTTGCTGCGGTGTTGAAAGTGTTGCCTTGGTGATGCACGAACCTGAACATGCATGTAAAGAAAATGAGCAAAGCTGCAAATGCTAACAATAATATGTAGGGTATGCAGCAACTCCTTTCAAACCTTTGGAAAACAAACTAACGTGTTTTCATCCAAAAACAGTGAGTTTCTCTCAAAATGTCGTACCTTAAACTTCCACAAAACTCATATTTTACTTATCCAAACTCATTAGCTTAAACAGATGCTTACCTCTACTGGAGAAAACAGGAGAATGGAAGTTTTTGGAAAGATTAAAATCGCCAGAAGGAGAGAAAACCGAGAGAAATGAAAGGAAGCAGAAAGAAGCATATGAGAAAAGTGAGGGTTTCACGTAGGAGGGGAGAGAAACGAACATGGCTTCTTCAACAAGTTGACAGGTGTCATTCATCCATTGGCCACCTCCCACCAACCTTAATTGGCTTCCAATTTTACCCTTCAATTGGTTTTTAACTAAATTTCTATTTAGTTCGTCGAATCGGTTCTACAACCACTCTCATTCAATTGAACACGTTGGAAATTAAAAATAGTCATTGAATTAATATCGGAGTAATTCTGCTTACATATCCGGGAAATAAATACATAGGTGCCGGGTGTTACAGATTATGCATATTTAGGTTTATTTTAAATTTCTCACATGTCATTGATTCATTTTAATGAATTATGTGAGAATATAAAATAAAGTAATTTTTAATTTGTTAAAAATTTACTTTATTTTTAGAAAATTTAAATAATTTGATTATTTTAAATTATTAATTTTATAATATGATTATAAGATTAATAATTTAAGTTATGGGAAATTAATATGATTAATTTATCATTATAATGGAATATTTGATATTTCACTAATTCAAAATAATGAGTGGGAGCAGGAAGTTAGGCGTAACATCCCATGGTCTCCATTGTTGGCACAACACCGTGATATCTAAGTAGGGCTTCGAGATGACTTTGATTATCATTCTCCCTAAAGAGAGTGTTCACTTAGGTCAATACCAAGGTTGGTCTCCTAGAGATAGGATATGTGAAATGTATTTTATAGTTGTCCGACCCTAAGGCGGCGACTATAAGTTAAGTTTTATAAATCCAAAACAGTGGGTCAGACTCATGAAAATATAACTAAAAGTGTTAATTATATTTTGACCAAAATTTTTGGTAAGTTAATAAATTTCGAAAATATGAGATATTTTGAGTAAATTTATTAATTGATAATATTTCTACCCTAAAGAGATTTATTATATTTTCGAGGTTATAGTAGCATTTACATATTTTTTGTGATTAATATGTTCATGCATCCTACCCTGCCATAACATTTTGAATTTTATAGCATAAAATTGATTATAATTTTATTTATTTGTTACAGCATCATGTCTCAATTAATGATAAATTTACTTGCGACTGAAAAGCTAGACAGAGACAATTTTGTTAAGTGGAAAAAGAATTCGAATCTCATTCTTGTGCATGACAACTTGAAATTCGTGCTGATGGAGGAATGTCCACTCATGCGACTAATGCTCAACGGGCTCTGAAATATGCTTATGATACATGGATCAAAGAAAATATCAAAGCCCGTTGTTATTTGCTTGCAACCATGTCTGATGTTCTCAGTGCAAAATTTGAGAACTGTTAGACTGCCTATGAGATAATGGAGTCTCTTTAAGGTATGTTTGGCAGACCGTCTGACCAAGCCTGACATGAAGCAATAAAGAGTTATGAATTCTAATATGAAAGCAGGAGTCCCCGTACGTCAACATGTTCTGATGATGATCAGTACTATTCATGAAGATGAAATTAATGGAGCTCATATTGATGAGGCAACCCAAGTGGGAATGATTTTAGAAAGCCTAAGCCCACAATTCCTCTAGTTCAAAAGCAATTATTTCATGAATAAATTGAATTATGATCTGACTTAGTTGCTGAGTGAGCTGACCATTGTTTAGTCTATTTCTGTGGATAAGAAGAGTGAAGCAAATGTTGTGGAACCTTCTCCATCCAATTCTTCTCTTAAGAAGAGAAAGAAATTCCAAAAACAGGCCAATGGTCAGGAAAGCCAACAAAAGGGAGCTAAGAAGCTCAAGAAAAAGAACAAGTCAAACAAGAGAGGCTCAGACCATCTAAAGCCCAAAGGAAAAATTACTGAGGTATCTCGAGGAGCTGAAAAAGAAAAAAAGTAAATTTGATTTACTAGTTACTGAGTCTTGCTTGGTTGAAAATGATTTATCACCCTGGATAATTGATTCAAGTGCGACTAATTATGTTTGTTGTTCTTTGTAGATGCTAAACTCCTACAGAAGACTAGCTGATGGAGAATTCACCCTAAGAGTTGGCAACGGGACGGTTGTTTCAGCTTCAGCAGTGGGAGAAGCCAAAATTTATTTTGAGAACAATAAATTTTTATTTTTAGAAAATATTTATTTTATTATGGGGTTTACTAGAAACCTCATTTCCGTTTCTCAAATAATTGAACAATTATATGCTATTTCTTTTAATAATAATGCAGTTATTATTTTTCGAAATGATTTAAATATTTGTTCAGACTCAATGGAAAATGAGCTTTATATGATAAGACCCATCATAAATTCATGACTATTGAATACTGAAATGTTCAAAGTTGAATTGCTTAAATCTAAGAAGCAAAAGATTTCACATATTGATGATACATAGGCACCTTAGACTTGGTCATATTAACCTTGATAGAATTAACAGACTTGTTAAGGATAGTCCTTTAAAAGATCTAACTGTTGGATCTTTACTTGTTTGTGAATCATGTTTAGAAGGTAAAATGACCAAGAGGTCATTTATTGGAAAGGGCCAAAGGGCTCAAGAAACACTTGAGCTAATACATTTAGATGTATGTGGCCCAGTATCAACACGGGCCAGAGGTGGCTATGAGTACTTTGTGACATTCATAGATGATTACTCAATATATGGATATACTTACCAAATTCAGCTTAAATCTAAAACTTTTAGAAAGTTTCAAGAATTTAAAGGTGAAGCTCAGAACCAATTAGGTAAGACAATCAAGTGTCTTCGATCAGATCGAGATGGTGAGTACCTTGACAGTGAATTCAAAGATTATCTGTTAGAAAATGAGACAGTATCCCAACTAACAGCACCAGGCACGCCTCAGCAAAATGGTGTTGCTGAAAGAAGAAATCGAACATTGCCTAATATGGTAAGATCCATGATGAGCTATTCCTCTCTTCCAAAATCGTTTTGGGGATATGCTTTACAAACAGCAACCTATATACTTAATGTAGTACCATCTAAGTTTATACCTAAAACACCCTTAGAGTTGTGGAGTGGTCACAAACTTAATTTGAGATACTTTTGCATATGGGGATGTCCTGCACATGTGTTAGTAGGTAAGACTGGGAAGCTGGAACTAAGAACTGAGGTATGCATATTTGTTGGATATGCGCAAGGCACAAGAGGAGATTTGTTTTATAGTCCTAAGGGTAATAAGGTATTTGTATCGACAAATGCCACATTCATAGAACATGACTATATAACAAATTATAAACTTCATAGTAAGATTGTCTTAGAAGAGATTCTATCTGATCAGGTTAGACCTGTTGCAACAACAGTTGTTGATCCACGAGGTACATAAAATACCACTTTCTCTAGTCAGCTTATCATTACACATCGTCGTAGTACGACTACCATCTCGATATCGACACGATGGTGATGCACAATTTGCTCTCACTGATGATGGGAAAGATGATCCATTGACATATAGATGTGCAATAGAAGACTCTGACAAAGAAGCATGGCTTGAAGCTATGAAACTTGAAATAGAATCTATGTATTCCAACTCAGTCTGGGATCTTGTAGATTTACCTGAAGGGATAAAACTCATTGGGTTTAAATGGATCTACAAGAGGAAACTTGGAATAAACGGGAATGTAGAGACATTCAAAGTTAGACTGGTGGCTAAGGGTTATACTCAAAAGGAAGGGATTGACTATGAAGAAACCTTTTCACCAGTAGCAATGCTTAAGTCTATTCGTATATGCTTTCCATAGCTGCCCATTATGATTATGAGATTTGGCAGATGGACGTCAAGACAGCTTTTTTGAATGGCCATCTTGAGGAGACTATCTACATGGAGCAGCCATAAGGTTTCATAGCACAGGATGCAAAACAAAAAGTTTGTAAATTGCATGAGTCTATATATGGACTCAAGCAAGCATCCAGGTCATGGTTATGAGACTTGATGATGCGATCAAATCTTATAGATTTGTGCAATGTCTTGATGAGTCTTGTGTATACAAGCTCTTCAAGGAAAAGTAAGCGGTTTTTCTAATTCTTTATGTCGATGACATTCTACTTATTGGGAATACTGTAGGATTATTATCAGACATAAAAGCTTGGTTTCGCTAAGCAATTCCAAATGAAAGATTTGGGAGAACCGAACTATATTCTTGAGATTCGTCTATTTAGAGATTGCAAGAATAAGTAGTTAGTTTTGTCTCAAGCATTGTATATTGACAAGATACTCGTCAGATATTCAATGCAGAACTCTAAGAAGGGTAATTTACCTTCTTGTCATGGAGTTACTCTTTCTAAGAAGTAGTGTCATGACCCGAAACCCAACGGGCCGCGACTTACATATTTGTGACCGTAATGTTATTCTTGACTCTTGGTATTATATATATATTTTTTTATTTACTCAAAAAGAACATAAAGGAAAACTACTTGAAAGAAATTTTGCTAAAACGATTGAAAACCATGTTTAAAACTCATTCGGAATCCCTTGAAAATAACTTAAAACATTAATAAAAGTGTGAAGAGTAATTTAGAAAAGAACATGCTCGGTCTTAAGAGGAAAGAACAGGGGCATAGTTGGAAAAGCAAGAGGGCCGATCGATCGGCTAAAACAGCAGATCGTTCGTCCCATATAAAATTTCACAGCCGATCGATTGGCAAATTTAGTTGATCGATCGCCCTACAAAAATGCACAGCCGATCGATCGCCACTTTAGCCGATCGATCGGCATCCTCTCTGTTTCTTCATTTTCATCGAATAACGTTGTGCCGATCGATCGCCCCTTTGGCTGATCGATCGGCACCCTCTCTGGCCAAAAACTTTCACCTGCAAAAATCTCTCTCCCTTGTCTAAAACATACAACCATTCTATGCAATATTTCCTAGATTCACCATCCAAAAAAAATCACTTTAAACCGTTCAAAATATGAGACCTTAAATTTCTATACCATCCATCATTAAAATTCATAGGATAACAAAACGTTTAGACCATAGCGGAAGAAAAAACGGGTGAAAATCCTTAGTCTTAAATTCATCTTAAAATCAAAAGGAAAACCGTCAACCATCCTAATACTTGCTATCATATGAAAACTTCCTTGCAAAATTACCTTATCACCCTTCCTAATAATCCTTACTTAATTCCATTAATTAACCTATGATTTGATTTTCTCCAAAATAATCATAATCCACTAAAATTTCCAATAAATCCTTGGGGTTCCAATAAAACTTCATATTCGTGAAACGACCTAAATTACTAATTTACGAATAAAACACTATACGACGAAAAACCGGAGGTCTAGAAACAAAATCCATAACCCAAAAATCTGGGTGTTATAAGCAGTGTCCTGACACGCCTCAAAAGGAAGACGATATGAGACGCTATTCATATGCATCAGCAGTTGGTAGCTTGATGTATGCTATTTTATGCACATGACTTGACATTTGCTATGCAGTAGGGATATTTAGCCGTTTTCAGTCTAATCCGGAATTAGATCACTGGATAGCAGTCAAACACATTCTCAAGTATCTTAGGAGAATAAGAAATTATATGCTTGTTTATTCAAGTAGGGATTTGATTCCTACAGGATATACAGATTCTGATTTTCAGTCTGATATAGATGATCGAAAGTCGATATCTAGATCAGTATTTACTCTTGGTGGTGGAGCCATCGTTTGGAGAAGTACAAAACAAAGAGGAGTTTCTGACTCGACTATGGAAGCCGAGTACATAGCTGCTTCAGAAGCAGCAAAAGAAGATGTTTGGCTTCACAAGTTCTTTAGTAATCTAGAAGTTATTCCATATATGAATAAACCACTCACACTTTATTGTGATAATAGTGGTGCAGTGGCGAATTCTAAAGAACCGAGAAACCCCAAAAAGATCAAAGCATATAGAAAGAAAATATCATCTTATTAGAGAGATCGTGCAACATGGAGATGTCGTCGTTTTGAATATTCCAACCACTGAGAATCTTGCAGATCCCTTCACCAAGATGTTGTCTGTAAAGAGTTTTGATAAATATCTAGAAGGATTAGGGATTAGATGTAGAGCCCCGAGTCCTCTTGACCCGGTTTGCCACTTCTACTATATACTCATACAGTAAAATACGTGACAAATTTAAAACTTTATCGTCGACTTAAAACGTCATCGTTTAAAAATAATTAAACCCTAACAGTAGAAGACTACTTTTAAACACGTTTAAAAATACTCGTTCGAAGTTGAAAATCAAAAGTGTGAAAATATAAAAATCTGTAAAAATTCGCACTGTGGCCGAGCCACGCGCGCGTCGCCCATTCAATGCGCGCGCGCTCACCCGGTGCGCACGTCGCGCGCCTGGCATGCTCACTCAGGCTTTTCAGTCGACATCTCTACTCATGGGTCGACACCTGAGGGCACTGGTCGACACCTGAAGGCACGGGTTGACACTTCATTACTCTCTTTTTTCATTGGTCGAATTTCGGGGCCGACACCTAGCCTAATCGGTTGACACCTGTAGGCACAGGTCGACACCTCACTAGCCTCTGTTTTCTGATTGCACAGTGATTGGTCGGCACCCATAGGCACAGTCGACACTTCAATCGTCTTGGGTTGTGACACTCTGGCAACCCGGTCGACACCTATGAAAATAGGTCGATACTCTACACGGCTTAACACCATCAAGGGTTGACACCCACACGTTCTGGTCGACACTTTGACCCTCATCTATACAAAAGGGGTCGACACCTACGTAAACAGGTCGACACCTCCCTACTGACTGCTACTTAAATCCTTAAATAATTGGACAACATAACGTTTAAATCCATTAAAATCTAAAACCTGCATTTTCAACACTTCAAGCCCAAATTTTCCCAAACGATTCCAAAATACGTTATCAATCAAAATGATTTAAAACTATACAATTCATTTAATCCCCAACTAGACATCAACTATACAGTTCTTCTATCCAATTTAAATCAAAACACAAATATGTCAAATCATTTTAAAACGTAAAACACAAAATACACCCTCGATCCTTACTTTCAAAATACTGCCACATCTTGGGCTAAGTCACCCTAACAAACAGCCGGATCGTCACGTGGGAGCACTCCTCCAACCACCCTAGTCCTGGTCATACTCTTGGGTCTCACCTGTTAAATCTTCGTAACCTACATCACAGAACTCAACTATTAGCCTAATGCTAAGCAAGTAATGCATTAATAAATAAAACATTTCACATCCTAACACAAGCAATTTCTACCATCTCGTTTTGTTTTCGTTCTCGTTCTCGTTCACCTACTCGTTCTCTTTTCCACTTCACGTAACTTGCTTTTCGTTAAAAGGAATTGACACACGTCACAGACCCACTCAACGAGAAGACCACATTCCCCGGAGAAAGGGATAGGAGGCACACGTCATGGACCCACTCAACGAGACGGCCAACCTAAACCCCATCCCCGCTCATCTCTTAATTATGTATCTTTTATCGTTCGTTCATCATCGTTCACATCTTACCATACCACTTCACAAATCCATGAAAACTCGTTTTTCGTCTACTAGCGTACTTTTCAAAAACCAAGTCACAATAAACACACCACCAACATACACAATAAACATACAATGCATGCACACAAACAACAACCATACATTCCTAACGAACTGTGATGTAGGCCCGAAGGCAACACGCAAGCATACATTTCTTTCCTGACCTCCTTAGCTAACTCTTTCTCGTACGCTACGTTGGGAACTCGTTCGAACCTAAAAACCATAACGCAATCCATTAATTTAATCCTCACTACAACTCATCCATCAAACTCTCGAAAGAAAGCTAATGGTTCACCAAAAACTCACAAAACCCGAAATCCCACCATTTTTGGTCTAACTTCAACATTGCGTAACTAATCCTACGCTTATCCGTTTTGGACAATTCAAGGCTCTACGGACTCTTTAGGACGTTTACTTTCTAAAAGGTCAGAGCCGTTTAACCAATTAACACAATTGGCTTGGTCGTTTTTCACAAAAATTGAACTGCCCTGTACACTTAAAATTCCAGATTTTCGGCCTCTTCCAAAAATCCAACAACTCATCTATACTATCCTCTAATTATCTTTAAACACCCAATAAAGAAAGTTTTCAACAAATCCACCACCAATTTTGTGCAACCCTAAATCTTACATAAAACCTTAACTTATACCCCTCCATAACTCAACCTAATCCACTCCCAACTCTTTTCTCTAGCTAGAAAACTAACAACCCATGAAAATTAGAAAGAAACTTACCTTGGATGAAGAAATCGGAATAGGAGAATCGGCGGAGAGGGTTTTGCAAATCGCCGAAGTGGGAGAGAGAAGAAGAGAATGACTTCCTACGTGAATACCTCTTCCCCCTCTATTTTTCTTTTAGTTTTTATTAACTTCAATTACCATTATGCCCTTGCTTCATTAAATCTTACACTTAACAATTATTTTTTCCACTTTTCTTTAATCTAATATCTTCTATTTACAACAATTCTCATAAATTTGTAATTCACTGTACATTCATAAAACTAAGCCGATAAATCCTCGGGTGTTACATTCCACCCTCCTTAAAATAAATTTTGTCCTCAAAATTTGTTTATCCAAATAACTCTGGACATCGACTCATCATGTCCTGTTGTCGTTCCCAGGTTGCCTCTTTCACATTATGGTTACGCCACAAAACCTTCACAAGCGGGACCTCCTTGTTACGCAACACCTTTACGGCAAAGTCAAGAATACGTACTGGCTTCTCCTCATACGCCAGCGTTGGTTGAACCTCAACATCCTGTTGCTCAACGACATAAGAGGGATCACACATACATGTCTTCAGCATAGATACGTGAAACACGTTGTGAATCCTATCCATAGAAGCAGGTAATTACAGCTGATAGGCTACTTTTCCAATCTGCCCAGTAATAGGAAAGGGGCCAACGTAACTTGGACTCAACTTGCCCCTCTTTCCGAACCTCACCACACCCTTAAATAGCAAAATTTTTAGAAACACCTCGTCATTCACTTCGAATTCCAATTCTCTTCGTCTTCGGTCTGCATAGCTCTTTTGTTGGCTTTGCGCTATCAAAATTGGTTGCCGAATAAATACAACCTTCCCTGCTGTTTGCTACACAATATCCAGACCTGCCAATCTAGCTTCGCCGACTTCATCCTAGTATAGCGAAGACCTACACTTCCTTCCATATAAAGCCTCGTACGGTGCCATACCTATAGTAGCCTGATAGCTGTTATTATAGAATAACTCCACCAATGGCAGGTACTTGCTCCATGAACCCTGGAACTCTAGTACACAAGCTCGAAGCATATCCTCCAAACTCTGAATAGTTCGTTCAGACTGTCCATCGGTTTGAAGATGAAACGCTGTACTGAAATTCAACTGCAATCCCATGGCTTTGTGCAGACTCTTCCAAAACTTCGACGTAAATTTAAGATCTCGGTCTGACACGATAGAAGTCGAAACTCTATGCAGACGCACAATCTCCTGAATAAACAGCTCTGCAAACTGATCCATTGAATACGTCATCTTCACCGGTAGAAAATGGGCTGATTTGGTTAGCCAGTCCACAATCACCCATATTTCGTCATGGCCCTTTGCAGTCTGTGGTAGTCCAACAACAAAATCCATGGAGATTTGCTCCCATTTCCACTCCGGAATTGGCAAAGGCTGTAATTTCCCTGCTGGCCTTTGCTGTTCTGCCTTGACTTGCTGACAGATCAAGCACATCTCTACATACTTTGCCACTTCTCTTTTCATGTTGGGTCACCAAAAGTGTATTTTCAAGTCTTTATACATCTTCGTGCTTCCTGGATGCACAAAAAACTTAGAAGAGTGGGCTTCCGACAAAATCTCTTTTTGAAGCTCCTCATTATTCAGAACGTAGCATCTATTTTGAAATTTAAGGATTCCATTGTCTGAATAACTAAACTCAGATCCATCATCGGAAACCATGCTCAGTTTGAACTCGTCGCACACTGAATCATTTTTATGAGCTTCTCGGATTCTATCCAGAATAGTTGGCCTCAGAGACAGAGCAGAGAGTATTGCTGCCAAATCCAAAACTACCTCCATACCAAAATTCTGGATCTCTGTACACAAGGCCAATGACATTGATGTCACTCTGCTCAATGCATCTGCCACTACGTTCGCCTTGTCGGGGTGGTACTTGATCTCAAAGTCATAGTCTTTCACTAACTCTAACCACCACTGTTGCCTCATGTTCAGCTCATTTTGAGAGAAGATATATTTCAGACTTTCATGATCTGAAAATATCTCACACGGTTGGCCATACAAGTAATGCCTCCATATCTTTAGCGCGAACACCACCGCCGCTAACTCCAAATCATGTGTAGGATAATTCTGCTAGTAAGCCTTCAAGTGCCTTGAAGCATAGGCTATTACCTTCCTATCTTGCATCAACACAAACCCAAGACCTATCTTGGAAGTATCACAGTAAATACTAAACTTCCCATCCTCAACCAGAAGTGTCAATAGCAGAGCAGTAGTCAACTTCTGCTTCAATGTCTGAAAGCTATGCTCACAATTTTCTGACCATAAATACTTTATGATGAGAACCACAGGTATATCAAACCTGAGACCCTTCAACAACGTGGAATAGAAACTTAGGAATGCCTTTGAAATCAAGTATAAGGAACTTGACCCCAATCGAACCTTGCCGACAGAACCAAAGTTATCAAACAAAGAGCTTGACCCGTAACCGAACTTGTGGTTAGAACCAAAGCTATCAAGTTGATCTTTCAAGTTTTGACTTGAAGAAGATCTAGTTCTTCACAAAGAACCAAAGAGAAAATTCTCACAAGAAGTAACTCAAAATCGTGTATGTTGCTTTTTTAATGTTGCAAGATTTATGCCTTTAAATAGGCTACAAAATATCCTAATTTAATAAAAAAGTAATTAGGAAAACATCTAAAAACTCGGAAATATCTAAAGATTAGAAAACTTAACAAATTAATAAAAAGAAAGTTTTACTACGTAATAAAAGGAAACTTGGACCAATTTGATTGATGAATTTCGTTGCTCTCCTTCCTAAATTCGTGGTCCACCTTTCTTCAAGAATTAGGAAATAAGTGCTTGTCAAATTTGATAGAGAAAATGAATATCTGCATGGATTTTGCATGTGCATGTTTTGTTGTTGTGCTTCCATCTCTCTTGTCACTAAATCTTTAGGTATTTTTCAAGTATCTTCGACCTTCTTTTCCTTCAAAACATCTTTTTCAATACTTAATAAATTTATTAATTTCAGCTCGAGTTGAAAAGAATCTTTCTCTTGGATTTCTAGAATCAATCCATTTAAGGCTTCATGTATTTTCTTGGTTCTTGATCTTGTCATTGGGCCTCCAATATCTTGATATGGATCTTTAACTTTGGACTTGAAGTTGGTTGCAGCTTGATTCACATCATTCTCTCTCTTCTCGAAAAGATTCTTCATCGAATCCCCTGCATCATATAAAGATAAGTCAGTAACATTAAAAGTAGCACTTACATTACCATATTCACTAGGTAAATTGTAAGTATTGTCATTGATGCGTTCCAACACTTGGAAGGGACCTTCTCCTCGAGTCTGCAACTTTTTCTTTCTTTTGTTGGCAAATATTTCTTTCCTTAAGTGAATCCAAACCCAATCTTCGGGTTCAAAAATAACTTTCACTCGGTGCTTGTTTGCTTGTCTTGCTTAATGTTCATTCTTTTTCTCAATGTTCTCTCTTACCCTTGCATGTAGTTCCCTAATAAATTCGGCTCTTTTTTTTCTATCAAAATTAACAAACTCGTTAGTAGGCTAATGTAACATATCCATTGGATTTATAGGATTAAAACCATAAACAATTTCAAATGGTGAATAAGATGTAGTAGAATGAACAACCCTATTATAATAAAATTCATAGAAATATCAATCCAAGGTTGAGTAGGTATTGAGAGAAGAGTATACATTCCATGTGGTTTGATCTTCGATTTAGCTTTTCTACACTCAATACATTTATCACAAATTAATTGCACATCATGTCTCATCTTAGGCCAATAAAAATGCTCACATAAAATATTCAAAGTTTTGCTTACTTCAAAATGTCCCATTGATCCACCTCTATGAGTTTCTCTAATAAACAATTCTCTCAAAGAACACTTAGGAATACAAAACTTATCTTTCTTAAATAGATAACCGTCATGCCTATAATAATCACCAATATGCAACCTTTTCACATAATTGCCAAATTTCACTAAAATCTGAATCTACTACATATAATTCTTTAACAAGTTCAAATCCAAGCAATTTAGATTGTAAGGAGGTTATGAGTACATACCTTCGAGACAATGCATCGGCCACTACATTTTCCTTATCTTTCTTATATTTGATCACGTATGGAAATGTTTCAATGAATTCTATCCATTTTTGCATGCCTCTTGTGTAGTTTTCCTTGCGACTTCAAGTGTTTCAAACTCTCATGATCGAAATGAATAATAAATTATGTTGGCCACAAATAGTGTTACAACGTTTGAAGAGTGGTACCACCACTTGTAACCCATAGATTATATCCTAGAGGTCATGGGTTCGAGTGGTGGGGAAGACATGAAATTCCCTGCTCCAGGGGGGAAAAGTTCTGTGAGTGACGACTGGCCCGTATACTGGATCCGGACCCGAATGACGGTGCATCCGCGTGGGAAAAAGGCCGGTGAAGAGGGTAGGTTGTTACATGAAGTGTTCAAACTAAGGCATACAATTCTTTGTCATATGTGGGGTAGTTCAAAGCCGCTCCATTAAGCTTCTCGCTAAAGTAAGCAATAAGCTTAGAATCCTGCATTAAAACACCACCAATACCTTTTTCCTGATGCATCGCATTCAATCTCAAACGCTTTATCAAAATTAGGTAAAACAAGTAATTGTGCATTAGTAAGTTTACCTTTTAGGAGATTAAAAGCTTGTTCATGTATTTCAGTCCACTTAAATTCAACATTCTTCTTTACAAGATCATTTAAGGGAGCCGCAATGGTGCTAAAATTTTTAACAAACCTCCTGTAAAAGCTTGCTAATCCATGAAAACTTCTTACCTCGTTGGCATTCTTTGGTCTTGGCTATTCCTTAATTGCCTTAACTTTTTCTTCATCCACCGATACTCCACTTGAACTAACTACAAAACCAAGAAACATTACCAAATCTATGCAAAAGGTGCACTTCTTTAAGTTAGCGTATGGTTGATTTTCTCTTAAAGCATTCAAGATTGAATTCAAGTGTTTAACATGTGCATCTTGAGTTTTACTATAAAGCAAGATATCATCAAACTACACAACAACAAACTTTCCAATAAAAGATTTCAACACATGATTCATTAATCTCATAAAAGTACTTGGTGGATTAGACAAACCAAATGACATTACTAACCACTCATAAAGACCATATTTGGTTTTAACAACGTTTCTTTTAAAATTTGGGCAACATAACGTCTAATTGTTTAAAACCAAAACCTGAAACACAAACCGTTTTATACACTAAAATACCAAATCACACACCCAAAAGAGTTTCAATACATAATCCAAAACCCTCAAAACTCAACTATCTATGTACCTTTCTATCAAAACACCCACGTTACACTACATACATACTGAGCTCAGTCGGAATCGCCCTAACAAAGTTACCAGCACCGGCACACACAAGTGCATCCTCATTTGCCAGCCTAATCCTGCCCACGCTCATAAGGCTCACCTGAAAGCTTGTCATCACCTACACCATAGAACACAAAACGTAAGCCTAATGCTTAGCAAGTAGGGAATAATAAATTTAAAAACAATGCATACTCAACCCCTAACACATGCGGTTTCTAAACTCTCTGTTGTTCTCATTTCGTTTTCGTTGCATTAATCTTTCACTTTGCCTTGTGGATCAAGTAGGCACCCATCCCATAACCGTCTAGGACGGCCACGCCTTGAACCAACAGAGCAAGATCAGAGGCACACATCTGGGCCCCACCCATTGGACGGCCATACGACGATCTCCTCCCATATCGATCATAGAACCCTCTAGTGCCCTCTCTAGCACGTTAACGACGAGGCGTTCATACTCACGACATCTTACGTATTTTTAGTGGTGCATCTCTCGTAGAGGCCCTCTCGAGTGCTACACACAAGCACCATTACGCGACGAAGCGACTCCATTCGAGACCACATTACGTTTCTTCTTATCTTTTTACGTTTCGTGCTCACATTTCAAAAACATGCTCCAAACTCGATTTTCATAGTTCAAAAACATGATGCATGCCCATACAAATGCTTGACCACAAAACAAAACAACAACGAAACAATCAAAACCTACTGTTCAATGGTTTAGGCCCGAAGGCAAAACACACACACTCCACTACTTACCTAAATCTCCGTACGTGCTCACCCCCTTCGGCTATGTCAACTGCTCGACTCGTTAACCTAACATGTGCACGAAATTAACTTAGAAATCATTAAAGCAAATCTAAAAGATATATACTCTAACTCTAGCAACAACCAAACTAATTCTAAAACCTCAAACTCAAAATCCCAAAATTTACCCATTTACATTGCCTAACTTTCAATTGGCCATAATTCACTCGTTTTTTATCGAATTTAAACGATCTAATACATTCTGTAAACCTCTACACCTCTACTATCCAATGCATCAATCCATTTTACAAAACAAAGTTGCATGGAGGATCAGATTGGTCACCAAACAGAACCAGTTTCTTAAACTAAAAATCTAGTTTTCCCAAAAATTCAAACAAACCTCTAATCTAATCATACTATCAACCTAAACCAATCTTTCTAAGGTTTAAACCACTAAATATCAAGAACACTCAACAAGGGAAAACCAATTTTTGGAATCCCCTATTAGGGTTTCCTAATCTCCACCAAAACGTTGAGGGAAGACTCCCTTTTGCTGCTGGTTTTTCGTGGGAGAAGAGAGGAGAAGACAATAAATTTTTGTCTTTCACCTTTCCACTTTACACATTTAAAAACACCACTTTACCCTTTTCCAAAATTAACCACCCACAAAACCCATTTTTATAAATCAAACCCCTCCTCACCATTCCTCTCCTTCCTCACGTGGAAGGCTCACCTTTCTCCCTTCATGTTGGTATTTCTTTTCCTTAGTAACTAAAACAATTAATCAACAAAATATTCTACCTTAGCCCCCTTTTTTTTCTCTCTCTCTTTCTAGCACACATATTAGAATAAATTCTAGGATCTATGTTAGGCTCCCATAACATAATCTAATATGAGGGCAACTCATGTTTAGGAAAATTACCTGGTGTTACATTATCAGTTGAAGGTCAAGGCAGAAGATATTCCAAAGACCGCCTTTAGGACCCGCTATGGGCACTATGAATTTTTGGTGATGTCGTTTGGATTGACGAATGCCCCCGCTGCGTTTGGGCCTGATAAACGGGATATTCTAGGACTTTCTTGACAAGTTTGTAATCATTTTAATTAACGATATCCTGGTCTATTCTCGGAATGAAGAGGATCATAAGGAGCACCTGAACATAGTACTTTCAACTTTGAAGCAGCATCAATTGTATGCCAAATTGTCGAAGTGTGAATTCTGGCTGGACAGAATTAATTTTCTCGGCCATGTTGTTTCTAAAGAGGGTGTTTCAGTAGACCCAGCTAAGATTTAGGCTGTAAAGGAATGGCCAAGGCCGAGGAATGCCAGTGAAATACAGAGTTTTATCAGGTTAGCTGGCTATTACAGAAAATTTATTGAAGGGTTTTCTGTGAAAGCAAAGCCTTTGACTAGCTTGAATAAGAAAGAGGCTAAGCACAAGTGGTCTGAAGCTTGTGAAGAGAGTTTTCAGACACTCAAACAAAAATTGACTACGGCTCCATTATTAATATTGTAACGACCCCATATCCCAGCAAGATATTGTCCGCTCTGGGGATTGGGCCGCAACCCAATATCCTCCCCTCACGGCTTTGTTTGGCGAGAACTTCCTGGAAGGTAACCCAACCTGGGATTGCTCTCGCCGAAGCACTTTTAACTTCGGAGTTCTTATGGGATCTGTTGCCAATCGTGCTCCAAAACGCGTCTTGCTATCTTGGGAGGGATCTCTTACATATGTTTCATTTCCATGTACTTCCCCAAGCGATGTGGGATTGTGACAACCCCCCCTTTACGACCTGTCACCTTCCGGTTCGCCCGCGCGGACGTTCCGCCATCCGGGTTCCGGTTCGTGCAGCCATCGTACCATACGTGCACATTCGGGTCATCACAAATATTGCCGATTGAGGATGACAAATTCAGTGTTTACTGCGATGCTTCAAAGATAGGTTTGGGATGCGTACTGATGCAAGATGGAAAGGTGATAGCTTACGCTTCCAGACAACTAAAAAGCTATGAGCAAAATTATCCTACGCATGACCTCGAGTTGGCGGCAGTTGTTTTCGCACTGAAGATATGGAGACACCACCTATATTGTAATATCCCGACTTTTCGGGATATTATTATTTTAATATAAATGGCATTTTTGTAAATATGTCGAGTCAAGCCCGTTTCTCGAAAAGAAAGCGTCATTACGGTCCTAACGATTAATAGGAGTTTTAAGGAAATTATGAGAATTTTCGGAGTTTGGACGCTATATTCCGAGTAAATACATTTATCGAAATGTAAAGGACGTTTTAGTAAAAATAGTAAATGTGGTCCGATTTGCGAACAGACAGTTTTATTAAATCTCAAATAAGAAGTTGAACCTATTGGTGAAGTAAGGAAAATCGGAGAGACCGAACAGTTGGCCGATTAACGAACCGAAGGACGAAATCAATATAAAAATCAAAGAAGGGCGTTTTAGTAATTCTCCAAACCAATATTATAAACTAACTTAATTCTCTTCTCTCCTCACTTCTCTTCTTTTATCCTCTGCCCGCGCCAAGTTCCAAAGAGCAAAGCTCTCTGGCAGCCGACGATCTTCGGCGCCGACCTCCGTTCTGGCCTCCGTTCGTTTCACTTTCTTCATGATTTCTCCTCCTCTCGCTACCCTAGGTATGAACCTACGATCTTAGAGTGTTTATTTCGATTTCTACGGAGTTTGAATAATTAGGGTTTCGTTTAGGTTTCGTTAAAAATCGAGATTTAGGGTTCGAAATCGATAGGTTGTTATAGTTTAAGGACGTATTGAACGTATTAAACGTTGTTGAACGAAATTAATTGATTTAGGACGAATGTTGGAGTTTGACTAATTTTCGAGAATTTGGAGAAATCTATTAATGGTAATTTGGAATTATCGAGCGTAAATAATTCGATAAAACGCATCGATTAGTTAAGTTGGAATTTTAGGAAAATTCCTTTAGTTAAGGACTTTATTAATTTGGACGTTCACGGTTCAAACGCATTTTAACGAAAATCGTTGTGGATTGTCGTAGGTGAACGACGCTCGTGGACGGAGCTAGCATTTCAACGGACGTCAGGTAAGTCTCCGCGACTTGTTTGGCCGATTGGCCTACACCATACGATATTTTGTTGTTCGAGGATGCGTTGGTCGGGTAGTTAGGGTTAGTTCTTTTGTAGGTTATGCTTGAGTGTCTTGATGGTACGTATGATGGTTTATATGTTCATGTTTTAATTATGTTTATAGTATTGTTCATGTTCACGCATCATGTTTCTGAAAAGCACGAAAAAGGAACTTCTACGCATGTTTTCATGAAAAGGAAAAGGTTAAAGAAATGATATGAATGAATGTAATCTGGTCAAGGAGGTGGCGGTGGTTCAGACATGGCTGCTTGGGGAGCATGTTTTCCCCCCGATTAGATACGAGGGGTTATCCAATCGTGGGATGTGCCGCTCCTATCTAGCGAGAGTGAGGCCACGGTGACGTATCTGTAATGTAATGAAATGAAATGAATAGCGAAAAGGTAGGAAGCATGTTTTTACGAACGGCACGCATAGCATGCATTGCATTCACGTAGACTTACTGAGCCTTAAGCTCACGACTTATGTTTATGGTGTAGGTGACCTCTACACAGGTGAGGATGAGATCCCTCCCCCTGAGGCATGAACAGTTGAAGAATGATGGCCCGTGAGAGTGTGCTGGGCAGTCGGTGCGCATAATGACCCGTGGGGATGTATGTACGGTATTTTGAGGGTACTGGGTTATTTGAAAAGATATGTAGAGAGTTAGAACATATTAGGATGTTGGATCTGATAGTGGATAGGTTTAATGGTTTTTAAACATTCTGGAAACTGTTTGATAATTGTTTGGAAAAATCTATTTTGTAACTGCGTAGTAAATTAAAAGCAGGGAGGATTGTCGATTTTTAGACATATCCACGCGGTTTGTTTTTATGAAAGTATTGCGTGTGTTTAGGTAGTTGATCGAGAGGGAAAGAATGAGAAAGAAACGATGTTTTGCTTGAATTGTAAGAAAAATGTACAAATGTGTATGTGTGCAGGGGATTGAGAATTGAAGGAGAAAGCTCTCTGGAATCGTATTCCAGAGAGTAAATTGGAGGTTTCTGTGTAGGTCGCTGCGCTCTGGAAAAGTCCAGAGCGTGCAGCGACAGATCGCTGTGCAGCAAGCGCTGCCAGCGATCGGTCGCTGGGCAGTGATCGCTGCCAGCGACCGAGCGCTGGGCAGCGATCGCTGCCAGCGACCGAGTGCTGTTCGGCGCTCGGGCGCTGCAGCGATCGAGCGCTGGGCAGCGAATGCTGCCCAGCGATCAATTGCTGGTGACTGATCGCTGCCTGCGATCAGTCGCTTCTCTCCCTGGGCAGCGCAAATGTCAACTCTGCTCTCTTTTATTTTAATTCTAAATTGATTTAATTATAGTTTTAAGTAATAGTTTTCATAAATGTTTAATTGTTTTAAATGTTTTACGCAATTGATTTTAAATTGTTTTCCGCATCAACGCTAGTATAAAAGAAAATGAAAAATTTATACGGGTAAATGGGTTCGGTATTGGGGTCGTTACATATATAGACAATAATGTGAGGTATTTTCGGATCACAAGAGTCTGAAATACATCTTTATTTAGAAGGAGTTGAACATGAGGCAAAGGTGGTGGTTGGAATTCGTGAAGGATTATGACATCAAAATTAAATACCACCCTGGAAAAGCTAACGTTGTTGCTGATTAATTGAGCAGAATGTCAACTATGATGTAGCCAGCTATGTCAGTGCCTCTAAGAATAGAAATTTAGAAGTTTGAACTGGAGGTGGTTTCTGAGTTATCGGCCGTACTTGCAGATTTGACTATACGGCCAACCATCTTGGACTGAATAAACGAAGCTCAAAAGGTAGATTCGAAGGAGAAAACAGATATGTTGAGCAAAATAGCTGATGCCTCTTCGGATTTCAGCTATTTAGAAAATGATATTCTAAAGTTTAGGAACAGGTGATACGTTCCAAAAGATGAAGAGCTACGGAAGGAGATTTTAGCAGAAGCTCATTCGTCTTCTTTCTCTGTACATCCAAGAAACACAAAGATGTAACGAGATTTGAAATTACACTTCTAGTGGCCGAATATGAAGAACGAGGTCGCCAAGCACGTGGAATCTTGTATTGTATGTCAACAGATGAAGGCTGAACATCAAAGACCCAGAGGAACTCTTCAGCCTCTACCAATTTATGAATAGAAATGAGAAAATATCACCATTGATTTTGTTGTCGGCTTGCCGAGAACAGTTAGAGGTCACAATAGTATATGGGTCATCGTGGATAGATTAACAGAATCGGCCTATTTTCTGCCTGTGAAGACAACTTTCTCTATGGATCAATACGCGGAAGTGTATATAAGAGATATTATCAAGTTGAATGGATTACCGGTGTCAATTGTTTCTGATCGGGATCTCAGGTTTATGTCAAGGTTTTAGAAAAGTCTGCAAAGTTCATTGGGTACCAAGTTGAACTTCAGCACGACATTTCAACCACAAACCGATGGACAATCTGAGAGAACAATTCAGATATTGGAAGATATGTTGAGATTGTGCGTGTTGGAATTTCAGGCTTCATGGAGCAAATTCCTACTGTTACTGAAGTTCTCTTACAACAATAGCTATTAATCTACGATTGGTATTGCTTCGTATGAAGCTCTTTACGGCAGAAAGTGCAGATCTCCCTTATGTTGGGATGAAGTTGGAGAAGCAAAATTTGTCGGCCTCGAGATATTACGACAGATGTCTAAAAAAGTGACTATTATCAGACAAAGAATTGAAACTGCTCAAGTCGTGATGCGACGAAGTATTTATGAAGGTAACGCCGTTCAAAGGTGTGATGCGATTTGGTAAGAAAGGGAAGCTCAGTCCAAGGTTTGTAGGACCGTTTCCTATCTTGAAGAAAATAGAAAACACAGGTTACAGATTGCAGCTACCTTCCTCTATGGATGGAGTTCATAGAGTCTTTCAAGTGTCCATGCTGAGGAAATGTGTATGTGACCCCACTCAGATCGTGGAACCAATGAACATAGAGATCCAGCTCCAAATATCTCATTGGTTGATGTTTATAATCCGATTCAATATTAGTGTTTTTCTCAAAGACATTTTTGGTGGTTAAGAGCTATGAAACATTTGCATATCATTGTTTTGATGATGCATAATTGTTTTTTCAGTTTTCTTGTGGACAAGTCAAACTTAGAGCTGTTTTGGATTTCTCCTAACCGATTTGAAAAGTGTCTTCCTTGGTGAGAGTGGATCAAATTGAAGAGTGGAAGGTAGAAGTCAAAGCGAAGAAGGCCATGGATTTGAGGTCCCTTTCCAACCCCGGAAGAATGATGTGCCATGAGTCTGTCACTCCTCAAAAATTTTAATGGAGTTTTTCTAACCTATTTTCAAGTTCTATTTTGTAGGAGGATCGTATGATGAAGCAATCAAAGACATGAAATCATGTGGACAATGCTTCGTGGACATTATCTAGGTGAAGTATAGATGGAAGATGAAGCACTTCACCCTACTTGGAGTAGAAGAACCGAGGCCACTTGAAGAAGGGTCATAAGCTTCAATCCATTGAATCATTTCCAAGCCTAAGATGACTTCAAGTGTGCCTTTGCTTAAAGGCAATTGAGGAGGAGAAGAAGGAGATGCCCAAAACCTTACAACATTTTGAAGTAGCAAAAGAATCCAAGCTTATGGCCGATTCTAGAAGACTTCATTAGGGAACTTCATTAGGGAACTTTGTGTTTATTTATTTTAAGTCTTTGCTAAATATTATGCTTTAATGTTAGGTTTTTTTATGGTTGGGATCATCTAGTGAGGAAGAGAGAGCCACATGGCAAGAGGAGACCATAAAGTGCTTGGTTTCCTCATTTGGTCGAGCACTCAACTTCCCCCTTTTCTCTTCCTTTTAATTTTTACTTGTTTTGTAAAAACTATGAGAGCAAACCATAATTATTTTGGTGACATTATTTATACTCTCCTTAAGGCTTGTAATACAAAAACATGTTGATTAAATCAAAATTTTTGTGTGAAGAGTTCTTCTTCAAAGCTTGAAGTTTCCTTTAAGTTGTCATGCCTCTTTCTTGTTGAGTAATATCTAAATGGGTTGTGTGAAGAGTGAACCCATCCTCTGTGGGTGTAGGTGGCTTGCACTTCTACTACATCCTTCTTCCCCTCTCTTTGTGGAGTGGAAAAACCTAAAAAGGTTGCAGAAACTCTCAAGTCCAACCACTGAAGTCGCATCATCCTCAAGTTGGAGTAAAGCTGTTTCGGAAAAACTGCTTGTTCCTTCTATGGATATTCTAAAAAATACCATGATTACTTATGCCTTTGTACAACCCACTTGGATAAACTTCCCTGTCACCACATATGCGTTTCCTTCCGGTTCATCTTTGGTCATGGCAAAGATTCTAGCAGTCGTCTTGGGTTGCTCTCTGCCATTCTTGGGACAGTCTTTTATAAATTGTCCATGTTGACCGCACTTAAAACAAGCCATAATTTGAGCGCGACATTCTCCAGCATGTGGCTTCTTGCATAAGGGACATAATGACATATTTGACACTGTCGTGGGATCCCTCTTAACATAATTGGAAGGTCCTTCAACAGGTCCAATGATCATATGTCGTTTAGATCTAGCCCATTGTTGTTGCGGAAGTTTATCACTTGTTGTTTGAGTTGCATGACTATACCTCTTTCTAAAATCCTGAGCTTTGTTGACTTCCTTCACTCCTTTCTCTACACACAATGTTTTTTTCTACCATAAATGTAAACAGAGAGTCCTTAGAAGTAATAAGATGGATGTCTTTGAATATCTCCGCTATCAATCATTGGACGAATCGTTTTTGTAACGACCCCATTAGGGCTGAGACTGATTCATAACTTTCTTAGATCGTTTACACTAAGTTTACTCCCTATGTTTTTTTTTTACAGTACTCAAAGACAATGCCATATCTGACAAGACTAAACCCTTCAAAAACTTGGCTCCTTCATAAAACTATCGACACAGTCAGTCACAGAGTCGAACGACATGACTCAGACATCGGTTCCATAACGTGTTCGGGCAGAAGGAGAGTGCCCTCCGACCACTCATCTTCATCGTTCGCGGGCTGCATGGATTTGCAGACATCTACCGATAAAAACACATTCCCAAACGTCACGTGCACTCCGCGTGACACAATAGACGTTGCCCAGTAGTAGACATCTACCAATGGACATGAGCGTTTCACGTGACTCATGGACATCGCCCGGTAGAAGACCTCTACAGATTACTAAACGACGAAGCATATTCGTCCACATCATCTGATCACAAGGCGACAAATTATCTTCACTCACATCATCCGATCACAAAACGACAAGACTTAATACTCATTTCTTCCGCGAGCGAAAACATCTACATCTACTGGGTGACATGTGAATCACACGTGACATAATAAGCATCATCCAATAGAAGATTTCTATCGGTGAATAAGAAGTTCCTAGCATCTACCGATAGTAATAATCAGCATCTACCGATTGACATGTGCATCACACGTGACATATAATCATCATCCGATAGAAGACCTCTACCGGTGAGTAAGAAATTTCTAGCATCTGCCGATTGTAATAATCAACATCTATCGATACGATACAAGGTATCCTGACTTTTACAGACTTCGCTTCACTAAAATAAACTTGTATAGGTATAAATCATAGACTCATCCAGAATACGTGTAGCGGAGACTTAAATAAACCAGGTCATTCTTCATTCTAATAATCATCTTCAACTTAGGAATTTAGTTCGACAATCCAAAAATCCATCATAATCAGAAAATCTCATCCTACTTAAGGCATCAGTAATCATTATTCTTATTAACAACTTAGGAGCAGAAACCACGGGTCATACTCGCCTTTCCAGCCACAATCTGTCACCCTGAGCACCATCTAGCAACAAGTCCTAGACATCTTCTTTGGGTTTGAAGTCCTCACCTGATAATTCGTCACCTACATCATAAGGTTTAAACTATAAGCCTAATGCTTAGTAAGGAGTGCAATACTAACATGTATGCATGAATGTACAGTTGAAAAGAACACATTTACATAATCATTTCTCATCACATTCGCAATTCATATTCATGGCCATGTTCTTGTTCATCGTTTACATCATGTGGATTAAGGGAGGATTTGTGCCGGAAAGGGGGTTGACAGTGAAAGTGTACATAATCCCTTGCGGGCCGTATTCATGGTCCTCCTTTTAGATAGTGACATACGACAAACCGCCCCCAACCCTATCTTAATCCTTGTTTCATAAGTTTCATGTTCATATCTTGATCGTGAAGGAAATCATGCACTTAAAACATTTTCATATGCTTGAAAAGGAAACTATCGTGAAGTATGAGTATGAGTATTCTTATTTCATCGGACAAAAAGGACAGATCAATCATTCAACAATAAATCATGTTGCTAACTCACATATCATAACCCTTCAGACAATAGCACAAACAGCTTTCAGACATCATAATCAACTTTAACTTAGTACCCTTGTGATGTAGGGCCCTAATGATTGGGAATCCTACTCACTCACTTACCTAGTTTCCTTAGCATAATTGAACACTTCTCTTCAGACTTCTTCACCTAAAAATAATTCACATTACAGTGTTAAACAAACTCCTAAAAGTTCTAACCAAAAGTCATCCTAGAATCTAACACATATTTCTAAATCTTCTTAGTCGAGCACCTAGTGTGCACAAATTAACTTACAGAACCTAAAAATAACCAGATTCAACCTAGTAACTAACCATAGATTACAAATGCCACTATTATTACTCAGCCAATGATGAATCCGAAACTACGAGTCTTAGCTGAAAACAGAGCTCTAAGTAACTAACCAGCAACTACATTGTCTAAGTCTTACCTAGAGCGTGGATTGTCGAGGTAGAGACTGAAGAATCGATCGTCGATGGAAGAGTAGCTGGCTGAGAGAGAGAGAGAGAGGGAGAGGAAGAGCTCTGGAGAAAAGGAAAATCGCCAAGAGAGGAAATGTCGGCTACAGTGGCCGAATTGTTGGGTGTTACATCCACCACTCCTTAAACAAAATTTTCGTCCTCGAAAATTGGTCAAGCAAAGAGCTCAGAATATTTGACCATCATGTCCTGCTGTCGCTCCCATGTGGCGTCTTTAATGCCATGATTCGTCCACAAAACCTTCATTAGTGGGATTTCTTTATTTCGTAGAGTCTTAACTGCAGATTCCATAATTCGAACAAGTTTCTCTTCATACATTAATGTTGGCTCAATTTCGATTTTCGTTGGCTTAACAACCTGCGTCGGATCACGTATGCATTTTCTTAGCATCGACACATGAAAAACATTTTGAACATTTTCCAGTGATGGAGGTAATTGCAACTTATAAGCTGTACTGTCAATCCTTGCCAAGACAGGGAATGGACCAATGAATCGTGGACTAAGCTTTCCCTTCTTGCCGAATCTTAAAACTCTCTTAAACGGTGAAATCTTAAGGAAAACTTCATCTCCGACGGAAAACTCGAGATCTCTCCTCCTTTGGTCAGCATAACTTTTCTGTCGGCTTTGTGCTGTCATCATTCTTTTCCTAATAATGGCGATCTTGTTTGACATTTGCTGCAAAATTTCAGGGCCTAGAAGTTTGCTTCGCCAACTTCGTCCCAATATAAGGGTGATCTGCATTTCCTGCCATACAGAGCTTCGTATGGTGCCATACCAATGGTGGACTGGAAACTATTGTTGTAGGAGAATTCAACCAATGGCAGGTATCGACTCCAAAATGCCTGGAAATCTAGCACACAAGCCCTTAACATATCCTTGAGTGTCTGAATTGTCCGTTAGGATTGTCTATCAGTCTGAGGGTGAAAAGCAGTGCTGAGGGTCAACTTTGATCCCAACGTGTCTTAATGACTTTGCCAAAACCTTGAGGTGAACCTCAGATCACGATAAGAGACAATGGATATTGGAATCCCATGCAACATGATAATTTCCTGAACGTCCAAATTAGCAAGCTGATCCATCGTGAAAGTTGTCTTTACAGGTAGGAAGTGAGCTGATTTCGTCAATCTGTCAATTACAACCCAAATGCTGTCATGACCTTTAGTTGTCTTAGGTAACCCTACAACAAAATCCATGACAATGTTTTCCCACTTCCATTCGGGGATCGGTAAGGGTTGAAGGGTACCTCCTGGATGTTGATGCTCTGCCTTAACTTGCTGGCATACCAAACACGACTCAACATACTTGGCAACATCCCTCTTCAAGTTTGGCCACCAGTAAAGTAAATTTAAGTCCCGATACATCTTGGTATTGTCAGGGTGTACAGAAAAAGGAAACGAGTGCGCCTTGACCAAGATCAACCTACGTAATTCTTCATCACTAGGAACATACCATCGATTCCTAAATCTCAAAATACCATCCTTGGAGAGACTGAACTCAGAAGGGGCTTCCTTCAACTTACTCATCATGCTATTATTTTCTTTTGATTCCTTTTGTTGTGCCTCCTTGATCTTATCCAAAATAGTTGGCCGAATAGATAATGCCAAAAGAAATGCTGATAACTCCGGAACTATCTCCAACTCGAATTTCTGAAACTCAACCCTCAAGGGTATTGACATGGTTGACACCGCAGGCTGCATTGTCTTTGACATTCTACTTAATGCATCAGCTACAGCATTAGCCTTACCCGGGTCATACTTAATTTCAAAGTCATAATCCTTAACGAACTCTAACCAATGTCTTTGTCTCATATTTAATTCCTTTTGAGTAAAGAGGTACTTCAGACTCTTATGGTCAGAAAACACTTCACACTACTGACCATACAAATAGTGCCTCCAAATCTTTAGTGCAAAGACAACTGCGGCTAATTCTAAGTCATGAATGGGGTAATTCTGCTCATAACTCTTCAACTGCCTGGAGGCATATGCCACAACCTTGCCTTCTTGCATTAGAACACATCCTAGACCAACTTTGGATGCGTCACAATAAACACTAAATCTCCCTTCCTCAGCTAGGAGTGCCAAAAGAGGGGCTGTCGTGAACTTTAGCTTTAGTGTCTGGAAGCTATCTTCACAAGCTCCATTCCAAGACTACTTGGTGTCCTTCTTTGTTAAACTAGTTAAAGGCTTGGCAATTAAAGAAAATCCCTTGATGAAATTTCTGTAATAGCCTGCCAATCCAAGAAAACTACGGACTTCACTGGCATTCCTCGGCTGTGGCCAGTCTTTCACTGCCTGAATTTTGGTTAGATCAACGGATATACTCTCAGCAGAAATGACATGGCCTAGAAAGTTGACCTTATCCAACCAGAACTCACATTTGGACAACTTGGCATAGAGTTGTTGCTGTTTTAATATCGTCAAAACTACTCTTAAGTGTTCTTCATGGTCAGCTTTAGTCCGTGAGTAAATTAGGATATCATCTATAAACACAATCACAAATGTGTCCAAATACTCACGAAACACACGGTTCATCAAGTCCATAAAAGCTGCAGGTGCATTTGTCAATCCAAACGGCATCACAAGAAATTCATAGTGTCCATATCGGGTTCTGAATGCTGTCTTTGGTACATCACTCTCCTTAACCTTCAGTTGGTAATAACCCGAACGTAAGTCAATTTTTGAAAATACCTTAGCTCCTTGTAGTTGGTCAAACAAATCGTCAATTCGGGGTAAGAGATATTTATTCTTGATCGTTAACTTGTTCAGTTCTCTATAATCTATGCACATTCTAAGGGAACTGTCTTTCTTCTTAACAAATAGGACAGGTGCACCCCAGGGAGAACAACTAGGGCGTATAAATCCCTTGTCAACTAGTTCCTGTAGTTGGACTTTTAACTCCTTCAGCTCAACAGGTGCCATGCGATAAGGGTTCTTAGACACAGGTAATGCCTCGGGATAAGTATCGATTACAAACTCAATTTCTCTGTCAGGTGGTAACCCGGGCAAGTCATCCAAAAATGCTTCTGGAAACTCTCGGACTATAGGAATATCTTGAAGTTCTACCTTATTCTTTAGCCGGACATCAATTATGCTAGCTAGAAAACTCTCACAACCACCCTTCAGTAACCGCTGAGTCTTTGGTGAGAATATAATTGGCATTTTACTTATTTTTTGAATAGCTTGGAAGGAATACCGATTTTCGTTCGGGGGTCGGAACTCAACCAATCCAGTCCTACAACTTATCGTGGCATAATGTCCGAATAACCAATCCATTCCTAATATGACTTCATATCCCTTCATATCAATTACGATTAGCTCTACATATAACTTCTTATCTCCTAAGGACATAATATCACCTTTTACTATCTGCTCTGAATGTAAGGACTTCCCTAAAGGTAACATAACACTATATGACCTCTCGGTCGGCAAGAGTTCTAACCTATGCTTACATACAAACAGGGTTGATACAAACGAGTGTGTGGCTCCCGTATCTATAAGTGTATAAGCAGAAATACCACAGATCATAATTGTACATGTTATGACCGTATGCTGCACCACATCCACATCCTCCATTAAAGCATAGACTCTTGGCGCTACTCTCGCACGATTTGGGTCTGGCAGCATAGGGCAATCTCTGACCATGTGTCCAACCTTGTCACATCTATAGCAACGGCCAGAATATAATTTACATTTGCCATGGTGATTCTTCTGGCAGGTGGAACATAGAGGAGCTAGAGGTCGCTTTCCTTTTCCTTGATCATCATTTGGATTGAAGGGTCTCTTCACACCTTTCTGCTGTTGCTGCGGTCCTCTATTCGGTTGTGGTTGCAAACCTCTGCCCTGGCGCAGTGGTGGCTGAGTCTCCTTGATGAACTTCCTTGGCGGTTTACGTTGTCCTTGTACTGTTAACTCAACTTCTTCCAAATCCAAAGCCTTAGCAGCCACTTCGGAATAGGGTATGTTATGGATCCCCGCAGTCTTCACTCCCTGGAAGAGGCTCGGCTTCAGTCCATGGACAAACTAGTGAATCTTGTCTTCCTCATCATCCGCCAGACGGGGTGCAAACCTGAACAAGGCCTCAAACTTACAGATGTAGTCAGCCACAGAACCGGTTTGGAGCAGCTGCATAAACTCCATCTTTTTGCTGGCCCGAACCGCTCGGCTAAAATACTTGTCATAAAAAGCCATCTTGAACCACGCCCAAGTCATAGTTTCCGCATTCGTAGTGCTCTGAATTGAGTCCCACCAATGCCTTGCACCCAATGCAAGATGAAAAACAGCACATGTGACCTTGTCCCCATCTTCGACCTTGGCATACTTGAACATGTCCTCAATTGTCTGAATCTACTCTTCAGCATAAATAGGATCCGAAACTTGACCATTGAATACTGGAGGTCGAAGGCGGTGAAAACGCTCTCTTCCATTGTCGTGAGTCGTATTTGAGCTAGAATTCCCTTGCTCTTCTCTAGTAGCCACCCACTGCTCAATTTGACGGGACTGGCGAATAACCAACTCGGTTCGCTAAGCGATGGTGTTACTATCCTCATTGCTCTCTCTTTGTTGACCTCTTACCATTTTGAGATTCCTAAACAAATAATCATAAACATATCTTAACGTGATGACATTACTAAAATCATATACACTTACAGTTGTTGGAGTGTGCTCATGTGACAATCTGTGCTGGAAGGCAGTCTGCAAAATCGATTTTAGAATCCGGTTTTGCTTTGATACCATAATTGTAATGACCCCATTAGGGCCGAGACTGATTCATAACTTTCTTAGATCATTTACACTAAGTTTACTCCCTATGTTTTTTTTTACAGTACTCAAAGACAATGCCATATCTGACAAGACTGAACCCTTCAAAAACTCGGCTCCTTCATAAAACTATCGACACAGTCAGTCACAGAGTCGAACGACATGACTCAGACATCGGTTCCATAACGTGTTCGGGCAGAAGGAGAGTGCCCTCCGACCACTCGTCTTCATCATTCACGGGCTGCATGGATTTGCAGATATCTACCGATAGGAACACATTTCCAAACGTCACGTGCACTCCGCGTGACACAATAGACGTCGCCCAGTAGTAGACATCTACCGATGGACACGAGCGTTTCACGTGACTCATGGACATCGCCCAGTAGAAGACCTCTACCGATTACTAAACGACGAAGCATATTCGCCCACATCATCCGATCACAAGGCAACAAATTATCTTCACTCACATCATCTGATCACAAAATGACAAGAAGACTTCATCTGATAGAAGACTTCTATCGGTTAATACTCATTTCTTCTGATAGCGAAAACATCTACATCTATTGGGTGACATGTGAATCACACGTGACATAATAAGCATCATCTGATAGAAGACTTCTATTGGTGAATAAGAAGTTCCTAGCATCTGCCGATAGTAATAATCAGCATCTACCGATTGACATGTGCATCACACGTGACATATAATCATCATCCGATAGAAGACCTCTACCGGTGAGTAAGAAATTTCTAGCATCTGCCGATTGTAATAATCAACATCTATCGATTTAAAAAATCTACGATACAAGGAATCCTGACTTTTACAGACTTCGACTTGACTAAAATAAGCTTGTATAGGTATAAATCATAGACTCATCCAGAATACGTGTAGCGGAAGATTTAAATAAAACAGGTCATTCTTCATTCTAATAATCATCTTCAACTTAGGAATTTAGTTCGACAATCCCAAAATCCATCATAATCAGAAAATCTCATCCTACTTAAGGCATCAGTAATCATTATTCTTACTAACAACTTAGGAGCAGAAACCACGGGTCACTCGCCTTTCCAGCCACAATCTGTCACCCTGAGAACCATCTAGCAACCAGTCCTAGACATCTTCTTTGGGTTTGAAATCTTCACCTGATAATTCGTCACCTACATCATAAGGTTTAAACTATAAGCTTAATACTTAGTAACGAGTGCAATACTAACATGTATGCATGAATGCACAGTTGAAAAGAACACATTTACATAACCATTTCTCATCACATTCGCGTTCATATTCATGGCATGTTCTTGTTCATCGTTTACATCATGTAGATTAAGGGAGGATTTGTGCCAGAAAGGGGGTTGACAGTGAAAGTGTACATAATCCCTTGCGGGCCGTATTCATGGTCCCCCTTTTGGACAGTGACATAAGCCAAACCGCCCCCAACCCTCTCTTAATGCTTGTTTCATAAGTTTCATGTTCATATCTTGATTGTGAAGGAAATCATGCACTTAAAACATTTTCATATGCTTGAAAAGGAAACTATAGTGAAGTATGAGTATGAGTATTCTTATTTCATCGAACAAAAAAAACAGATCAATCATTCAACAATAAATCATGTTGCTAACTCACATATCATAACCCTTCAGACAATAGCACAAACAGCTTTCGGACATCATAATCAACTTTAACTTAGTACCCTTGTGATGTAGGGCCTTAATGACCGGGAATCCTACTCTCTCACTTACCTGGTTTCCTTAGCAAACTTGAACACTTCTTTTCAGACTTCTTCACCTAAAAACAATTCACATTACAGTGTTAAACAAACTCCTAAAAGTTCTAACCAAAGTCATCCTAGAATCTAACACATATATTTCTAAATCTTCTTAGTCAAGCACCTAGTGTGCGCAGATTAACTTACAGAACCTAAAAATAACCAGATTCAACCTAGTAACTAACCACAGATTACAAATGCCACTACTATTACTTGGCCAATGATGAATCCGAAACTACGAGTCTTAGCTGAAAATAGAGTTCTAAGTAACTAACCAGCAACTACATTGTCTAAGTCTTATATAGAGCATGGATTGTCGGGGTGGAGAATGAAGAATCGATCGTCAATGGAAGAGTAGCTGAATGAGAGAGAGAGAGAGGGAGAGGAAGAGCTCTGGAGAAAAGGGAAATCACCAAGAGAGGAAATGTCGGTTACAGTGGGGTTTTAATGAGGTTTAAGTATTTCCATTTCTTATTTATACTAGTTAAAATCCATCTTAATTACAATTTCGCAACCCAACCTAGTTTCACACCGCTTGGAATCTGATAAATCAGGCATTAATTTAAAATAAAAGGTCGATAAAAGGTGACAGTTAAATCAGTTTCTTTAAGGAAAGAAATTACCTGACTAAAATGTCGGGTGTTACAGTTTCACCTTCATAACCTCATTACCAACTATATGAGGAGCATAACTGGAAAGTTGCTCAAACTTATGCAAATAGTCAATCACGCTTCTTATCTGCTTTAAAGCCATAAATTTTTCTGTCTTTGCATCCATCATTGAGTCTGTAAAATACTTCTCATAAAAAAGTTCTTGAAATTTCTCCCAAGTCATGGTGGTGAATAGATGCATCACCTTTATAGAATCTCACTAGTAACGTGCTTCCATGTCGAACATAAAGGACGCGCAATCTACCTTCTCCTCCTTAGAAATCTTGGCATGCACAAAAATTTCTCTGATGGTCTTGATCCAATTATCCATTGTTGCCATATCAGCCAACATACCATTAAAAATTGGAAGATCCAATCGTTGAAATCTGTCGAAATCGATATCCGCAACTCAAGGTTTAATGTTAACTTAGTTTAGAAAATAAACTGGGTTTAGAAAGAAAAGATCCGGTCATGATTAGTCTAGGGACCTAGGCTGGTGGTACCTTCTATTAAAGAAAGACTTTTCCAAAAAAATCCTAATTATTTTGAACTTTTTCTTTAGATCTAATTTTAACTACACAACCAGCATATTACGAGAAGATATTCTGCAAAGTTTTGTACTTTTCCATGTTTGTCTGATTGTTTGTAATTTTTAAATGTCCTTATAGTTTAGGAAATAAAGCGGCAAAATCGATTCGAAAATAGAGGTCCGGTCCGTATGACTCTGAAATTTTAACTACACAATCAGCATATCAAGAGAAGATGTTCTGCAAAGTTTTACAACTTTTCCACATTTGTCCGATTGCTTGAAATTTTTAATGTCTGTTTAGTTTAGGAAATAAAGTGGCAAAATCAGTTTGGAAAAAAATTGTCCGGTTCGGATTAGTCTGAAATTTTTACTACACAACAAGTATATCATGAGAAGATATTTTGCAAAGTTTTGTGACTTTTTCCTATTTGTTCGATTGTTTGTAATTTTTAATGTTTGTTTAGTTTAGAAAATAAAGTGAAAAAATCGGTTCATAAAAAAAGTTTTAATCCGAATTAATGTAAAATTTTAACTACAAAAGTAGCATATCACGAGAAGATGTTTTACAAAGTTTAGTAACTTTTTCACAATTGCTCGATCTTTTGTAATTTTTAATGTCTGTTTAGTTTAGGAAATAAAGTGGCAATATTAGTTCGAAAAAAAAAAGGTCAGGTCCGGATTAGTTTGAAATTTTAACTACACAACCAGCATATCACGAGAAGATGTTGTGCAAAGTTTTGTGACTTTTTCACATTTTTCCGATTGTTTGTAACTTTTAATGTCCGTTTAGTTTAGGAAATAAAGTTGCAAAATCGGTTAGAAAAAAAATGTCTGGTCCAGATTAGTAGTAAATTTTAACTTCACAACCAGCATATCACGAGAAGATGTTCTGCAAAGTTTTGTGACTTTTCCACATTTGTTCGATTGTTTGTATTTTTCAATGTCTGTTTAGTTTAGGAAATAAACTGGAAAAATCGGTTCGGAAAAAAAGGTTTGGTCCTGATTAGTTTGAAATTTTAAGGACACAACCAGTAAATTAAAAGAAGATGTTCTGCAAAGTTTTTTTTTCTACATTTGTAACACCCGGTTTTACGTGATTTTAATATTCTAATGAATAATGGCATTATTGTAAATAGGTCAAACTAAGTCTGTTTTGTGAATTGAGAGCTTTATTAGAATTCTAATGATTAGTATGGATTTTAGGAGAAGTAAGAAAATTTTGGAGAAACTGAATGGTTAGCTAAATAACGAAACAAAAGACGAAACTAATATAAAATCAAAGGAAGGGCAATACGGTCATTTGACAAGTCAATTGTATAAAATAAGGCAAAAGCCTTTTCTTCTCCAGAACACTTCACGATTTTCTTTTCCTCCCTCTCTGGCGATTTCATTCCAGGCGACGCCTCCTCCCTCACGCCGGTGATTTTCCTCTCTGATCAACCGATCTTCTTCAGCAATCGACATTCTAGGTAAACTTCTAGCATTTGGATGATGTAGTTTCCCGTTAATGGCTAGGGAACGGTTGAAACTTTAGTTAGGATTCTGTTAAAAAAACGTAGATTAATGTTTGAAATCGATAGGTTTACCGTGACCACGCCTCTATTGGATGTATTGATAGTTATTGGACATAATTAGTCGATGTATTGATGAAGGTTAGAGTTTGATTGTTTAGGCTCGGTTTTGATAATAAATGCTGTGGATTGGCTTAGGTGAACAAAGCTCGCGGACAGGGCTCGGTGTGCTAAGGATAACAGGTAAGTTCTCGTGACTTACTATGGCCGATTGGCCTAACCGTATGTCGAAGTTGCGTTGAGGAATATTGGAGTTTTTGTTTGTTTAATTGCTTTGGTTGGGTAGTTAGGATTAGTTACTTTTATAAGTTATGCTTTTATCGTTGTGATGGTACACAAGCTGTATGTTTATGCTATGCATTTAATTGTTCATGCATCACGTCTTTCAAATAGCATGAAAACGAATTTCTGCACGTGTTTAAGAAAAAGAAATGAACTAATAAAACGAATCTACGTAATCTGTTATTTGGTCATGGCGAGGTGGGGTTCAGGCATGGCTGTTTACGGATGTAAGCATGTTTTCCCCTGGTAGATGGAAAGGGTTGTCTAACCGCCAGACGTGCCCTCTCCATCTGGTAAGAGTTTAGACCTCGGTTGTAACACCCGAGAATTTCTATTACGTGCGTAGCCTAGGTTCGACGTAGAATGAGTTAGCCTAGGCAAGAAATGTATGAGAATTTATTGTTGAAGGGTATTAGAAGTGACATGAGAAGTGGAGAGTTTGACAAGTCAAACTAAATGGTGATTGGTGGAGAAAATTGGCTTGAAAAGTCTAACTCTTTTAACCAATTAAAATGTAGTAAAAAGCTAATTAAAAGTGGAGTTTGAAGATGCCAATCACGTTGAAGGAAAGTAGAGAAGAGATGGGGTTGAAAATTCAAAGGGACATTAAATGAAGCAATTGAATGGAAATTGAGGGAGAAGATGGCTGCCACGTGATGAGAAATGGGAGGGCATAATTGGTATTTCAATGGTTATTAAATGAATTAAAATAAGAAAAATGGTTTGACTATTCAAACCAAAAACATTTGAAAAGTCAAAGAACCAATAGGAATTAAGTAAAAATATAAATAAATGAAATAAAGATGGAAGAAAATGAGAGAAAGGAGTAGCCAATCACGTTTGAAGAAATGAGAATGAAAAGAGTGAGATTGATGTGTAATTTTGAAAAGTATGGTGGAGGAAAAGAAAAAGAAGAAAAGTGATTTTATAAAAAGGTGAGAACTAAGGGTTTTTGGCATAATTTTCTCTTCTTCCTCCCCTTTCTCTCACGCCATTTCCAGCCACCATTGGAGCCTTTCCCTCCTTCGATTCTTCAAGTGTTTCATGAGTTTTTGAGGTAAATTAAAGTGGGTTTTAAGTTGTATACCATTAGATGTTATTTGGTGGGATTTTTAGGGTGTTTGTAAGGGATTTCATAAGGTTTGGAAACCCTAGTTTATGGAGTCCGATTTTTTGAGTTTAAGTGTTGGATTTCTTTTCCTTTTTGATGATTTGGTAGTTGGATAAGTTGGTTTAGGTGAATTAAGGAGTTAGAATAAAGATTGGAAAGTAAGTTGGAAATCGGGGTTTTTGTATCAAAGTGGCCGATTCTGTTGGCTGCAATTTCGGTTTGGCCAAGTTATGTATTTGGTTAATTTGAGTGTTTCAATGGATAGTAGATGTGTAGAGGTTTACAGATTGGGGTGGCACGTCGAAATCCGTTGAAAAACGAGGGAGTTACGACCGTTTGAAGTTTGACGGTCACAATGGTGCATAATTCGGGTTTTGTGTTTTGGGGAAGGAAGTTTGTGATAGTTTTAGTTAGTTTAGGTTAAGAATTTCTTTTGAGTTCACTAGTAAATTTCTAAGTTGAGTTTTTGTTATTTTAGGTAATCGAGCGAGTGATTTGGTTGGACGATAGAAAATCTAGGCATTTTGGGTTTTGTATGTTAGGTTGAAAAGTTGGTTAAAATCTATGGTTAGTGTATTGCTAAGTGATTTCTCCTTTATTATGTTAGGTTGACGAGTGAGCGATTTGGCTAACCGGGCATATAATTGTGAGCACGCACAAGGAATCCAGGTAAGTAGCGGATGTGTGTGGTTTGCCTTCGGGCCTACACCATGGAACGGTAGGGAATTGGTTGTTTGCTTTGTTTGATTGTTTGTTTAGTTTTGTGTTGAGTATTGTAATTGTGTGACATGCATCACGGTTTTCAAACTACGAGAAACGAGTTTTAAGCATGGTTTTGCATGGTGAGCTTGAACCGTAAGGGATGGTGTGAGTTGAATCGTGAGGTGATTTGTGTCTAGGTCGCCTAATCACGTTAGGGTAGCACCTGCGGGAAACTCCATGGCATGGAGTTGTCCAGTCGCGTTAGGGTGGTACCTGCGAGGGACCATAGTTGAGTTGGGTCGCCTAGTCGCGTTAGGGTAGCACCTGCGGGAAACTCCATGGCATGGAGTTGTCCAGTCGCGTTAAGGTGGTACCTGCGAGGGACCATAGTTGAGTTGGGTCGCCTAGTCGCGTTAGAGTGACACCTGCGGGGGACTCCAGTGGAGTTGCCTAGTCGCGTTAAGGTGGCACTTGCGAGGGACTGTGTGAGTTGGACACCTGCGAGGGACTCCGTGTGAGTTGCCTAGTCCCGTTAAGGTGCGATGCTAGCATGTGTGATGAGTTTCGGTTCTGTGAATGAACAACGAGTAGCAAACGAAAGAACAACAACTGAGCGAGTAGAAACCTCATCTGTTAGGGGATTGTGTTGCATTATGTTTGTTGTATGCATATTTCCCTACTTACTAAGCATTAGGCTGATGTTTTGTGTTCCGTGGTGTAGGTCTAGACGGGAGTACAGGTGAGGGCCTAAGGATGGGAGCGCAGTTGGTGATGTACAGGGCATACCGGTGCAGGCAGTTGTCGGGGCGTCTCGATCATGGTCTTCGGAGGGTTGTGAGTGATGATTATTATTTTGGTATTTTTGATGTATCTAGTTGGTGACTGGGAGATTTGATACGTGTTGGCACGTTGTTTTTATAAAGGTTTTCGTAATGAATTTTTAAAGATTTTGAGTCGTTGGGTTGTTGAGTAATGGTGGTGGTATTTTGAGGATTTAATCTGTATATTCTCGGGTTTTAAATCGCAGGTTTTGGTTTATCGGATTTTAGGCGTTATGCCGTCCGTTTGATTTTAAAACAAACGATGTCGGGTTTAAGTTTGCTATTTTTAATTATATTTGGTTGAAGTCGGTTTTCTAAAATTTTTATGGGATTTGAAGGTTCGAGTGTCGGGGAGGTATGGTTAAAGTTTCGTGAATTTTGGAGGTGTTCGGGGTGGAGAAATATGAGGAAAAGTGGGGAAAGGTCAAAAGGGGTCAAAATAGAAGGTTTTTAAGCATTTTGGGTCGAGAAAACCCGAGGAGGCCCGATCGGTCGGGCCTCGGACCGCGAGTGGTCGCAGTGGGGCGCACAGGCGCGCCCCAGCGCGCAGGAGCGCGCGCCCATCGGGCGCACAGCGAGCAGCGCGTCCGCAGCGTGGGCGCGCGCGGCGCCCAGCGCCCCTTTTGAGCCGTTTTTCGTTTTTTTTCAAATTTTTCCTATTTATACAATGTTTTGACCCGACATTTTTCCGACATATTTTAAACGTATTTTGGGCCCGTTTTCCAGCAAAAATCGAGGGTTCGAAAAACCCGAAAACCGAGTCGAAAAATCTACGAAAATTATTTTAAACGATGTTTTAAACGCGGGTTTGGTTTGCAAACGTAGCGCACCGAGCCGGGGCGGGTTCGGGGCGTTACATCGGTGACATTCTGTCTGTAATCTGTTATGTAATATGTTCTGTATTGAAACTTTGAAAATATATGCATGTTTTATGAACCGCATATGCACAGCATGCATTGCATTTACGAAGCTTAGTGAGCCTTTAACTTATAGTTGTCTTTATGGTGTAGGTGGTCTTGATACAGGTGATGATGAGATTTTTCCACCCGATGTATGAACAGATTGAAGAAGAATGCCCGTAGGAGTGTGCTGAGTAGTCGAGGCGCTTTTGACCCGTGGGAGTAAATGGTTAGGTATTTTGAGGATTTTGGGATTGTTTGGGACTGATAGTTGAATAGATAGGAAATTTGTATAGTTGAAACATTTTAGGATGTTAGGTATCTGGAAAGTAGACAAAGAGATGTTTTGGGGTTTCGGTAAACTCAGTTTATAAAATGTTCTGCTAAGCTTTTATTTGAATTTTATGGAAATTGAATGAACGAAGATGAAATGTTATTATGATGTTTTCTGGAAGTTCTAAATGAATGGTGTGTAGGTACAGGGGAAAGTAAATGAGGGCAGCTCTCTGGACAAAATCCAGAGAGCTAGCCGATCGATTGCCAGGAAGGGCCGATCGATCAGGTAATGCATGGTTTAGAGTAGGGCCATCGTCCAAAGTCATTGTCCAATGTCATCGTTCAAATTCTGTGGACGATAAAGTTAAGTTGAGTGTTTCTGGCAGAGAAGGTCATCGTCCAAAGTCTGTGGACGATGAAGTCACGTGGATTGTGGACAACAAAATCACGTGGTCTGTGGACGAAAAGTCTAAGTAAGTCCGTGGACAATAAAGTTTAGTTAAGTATTCTGGTAGAGAAAGTCAGTCGTCCACACTGCCTTCTGTTTCCATCGCCCACGATGCCTTCTGTTTGCAAACGTCCACGATGCCTTCTGGTTTCAAACGTCCACACCGTCTTTTGTCTCAAACGTCCACACTGCCTTCTGGTTTTAAACGTCCACGTTGTCTGCTATTTTTGTCGTCCATTCTGTCTACCATTTTAAACGTCCATTTTGCCGACAGTTTCTGTCGTCCACGCCTTCTTCTGTTTTTGTCGTCTAAACCCGATAGAAAGAAACATCCTCCTCCACTGTTTAAATTGATGAAACCAGAGACGAATTGCCCTTGATGAAACCCGATAGAAAGATTTTGTCATCGTCCAAATTCACTGTTCATTTGATGAAACCAGAGACGAATTTTTCATTTAATGAAACCTGATAGAAAGCCTCTGTTTTATTATTTTATCACTGTTTTACCAAAGTTTAATTTAGTGTGAGATTGTCCATACGTGAATAGTCTTCTACTGATTGGGGTTAAACACCCTTATGCGTGCAAGATTAATTACAGAATAAAAGTTTAAATTTCATGTGAATTTTAGGAATAGTACAAGGGTAAAATTAAGGGGACGTTACAACATTTGTCTGATCATTTATAATTTTTAATATTCTTTTAGTTTAGGAAATAAAATGTCAAAATTTGTTCGAAAAAAGGTCCAATCCGGATTAGTGTGAAATTTTAACTACAAAACCAGCATATCACGAGAATATGTTATATAAAGTTTTGTGACTTTTCCACATTTCTCTGATTGTTTGTAATTTTTAATGTCCATATAGTTTATGAAATAAAAGTGGCAAAATCGGTTCGAAATAAAAGGTCTGGTCCGACTTAGTCTGAAATTTAACTACACAACCAGCATATCATGAGAAGATGTTTTACAAAGTTTTGTGACTTTTCCACATTTGTCCGATTGTTTGTTATTTTTAATATCCGTTTAGTTTAAGAAATGAAGTGTCAAAATCGGTTCGGAAAAAAATGATCTAGTCTAGTTTAGCCTGAAATTTTAACTACACAACCAGCATATCACGAGAAGATGTTCTGCAAAGTTTTTTTCACTTTTCCATATTTGTCCAATTGTTTGTAATTTTTAATGTCCGTTTAGTTTAGGAAATAAATTGGCAAAATCTGTTCGAAAAAAAAAACTTGTTCGGATTAGTCTGAAATTTTAACCACACAATAAGCATATCACGAAAAGATGTTCTGCAAAGTTTTGTGCATTTTCCACACGGATGCTACGCACTCGTTTATTTCCACTGCATGTGTAGCTAGACTAAAGATAGTGCCTGAGTTAGCAGAGTATGAGTATCGAGTAATGCTGCCTTTGGGAGCGTTTATGCAGTCGGATCACATCTTTCAGGGCAATGTCGTCTCTGTGGGGATAACACCCTTTATGCCCGGTTGATAGTTATGGGCATAGAGCTGTATGATTTAATTTTGGGAATGGATTAGCTGTCTCGCCACTTCGCTACCATCGACTGCCGATCCGGGTTGGTACCTTTTCGGCCCCCGGGTAAAGAGGAGTTCGCTTATCAGGCAATGAATAGATTGAGTGGGTTACCAACTTCCTATTCGATGAAGGTCAAAGAGCAGTTTAGAGGTAAATGCTCACTTTAGATGATCACTGTGGTCGACACTCGATTTCTTAATGGGGTAGTGCCAAGTGACATCCCGATTGTTACGGAGTTCGCAGGGACTTTTTGCGATGATCTTCCTGGATTACCGTCGGATCGGGAGATAGAGTTTGTGATTGACGTGTATCCAAGTTCTGAACCTGTTTCTAAGAACCCGTACAGATTGGCGCCTGCCGAGTTGAGGGAATTGAAGTCTCAGTTAGAAGAGTTATTGGATAAGGGATTCATCCAACCTAGCTTTTCTTCTTGGGGTGCGCCGGTTCTGTTCGTTAAGAAGATGGATGGGACCCTCAGGATGTGCATAGATTATAGAGAATTGAATAAATTAACGGTGAAGAATAAATATTCGTTGCCCCGAATAGATGACCTGTTTGACCAGCCGTAGGGTGCCTGAGTATTTTCGAGAATTGACCTACGCTCGGATTATTATCAGTTGAAGGTCCGACAAGAAGATATTCCAAAAACGGCATTTCGAACGAGATATGGGCATTACGAATTCCTGGTTATGTCTTTTAGACTTACAAATGCCCCGCAGCATTTATGGATCTAATGAACCGTGTCTTCAAGGAGTATTTAGACAAGTTTGTTGTTGTGTTTATTGACGACATCTTGATCTATTCTAAGACAAAGGAAGAGCATGAGGAGCAACTAAGGATTGCTCTGAGAATTCTAAAGCAACACCAACTTTACCCGAAATTCTCCAAGTGTGAGTTTTGGCTAGACCGAGTAAACTTTCTCGACCACATCATATCTCAGGAAGGAGTTTCAGTTGATCCGGCCAAGATACAAGTTGTTAAGGATTAGCCGCAGCCTAAGAATGTACGAGAGATACGCGGGATTCTCGGATTGGCCGGGTATTATCGGAAATTCATTGAGGGATTTTCGAAGATGGCAGTCCCGATTGACAAGAAAGAATGAGAAATTCGTGTGGTCAGCTGCATGTGAAAAGAGCTTTCAGGAGCTGAAGCAGAAGTTGACAACGGCTCCAGTTTTAACGTTGCCAGTTGAAGGCGACAAGTTCAGCATATATTGCGACGCGTCTAAGGTTGGTCTTGGATGCGTATTGATGCAAGAAGGGAGAGTTATTGCGTATGCTTCACGACAGTTGAAGCCGTATGAACAAAATTACCTGACGCATGATCTAGAATTAGCAGCCGTCATCTTTGCGTTGAAAATCTGGAGACACTATCTGTATGGGCAACGATGTGGAGTGTTCTCAGATCACCGAAGTTTAAAGTATCTGTTTACGTAAAAAGAGTTGAACATGCAGCAAAGAAGGTGGTTGGAATTTGTTAAAGACTACGACTTCGAGATTAAATACCACCCGGGAAAAGCAAATAAAGTCGCAGATGCCTTGAGCAGAATGCCTTCTACGAGTCAGCCTTCGCTTGCATCAATGTCGGTAATGCTGAGGTCTGAGATTGAGAAATTTGATGTGGAGATCGTAGCTGAGTTGTCCACTATGCTCGCAAACATTTCTCTTAGGCCGACGATACTTGATAAAATACGGGAAGCTCAACGGAAAGACTTGGAGTGTGAGAAGCACCGTTTGAGCATGACATCCGAGGACTTGTCGAATGATGGCATATTAAAATTCAGGCACAGGTGGTACATGCCTAACGATGAAGAGTTAAAGAAAGAAGTCTTGGCCGAGGCGCACTCTTCGGCTTACTCGGTGCATCCAGGAAGCACCAAGATGTATCAGAATCTAAAATAGCATTTCTAGCAGCCTAACATGAAGAGAGAGGTGGCCAAGTACGTAGAAACCTATTTAGTTTGTCAGCAAATTAAGGCAGAACATCAAAGGCCGGCAGGAACTTTGCAACCCCTACCGATCCCGGAGTGGAAATGGGAGCATATTTCTATGGATTTTATTATTGGGCTCCCGAGAACGACGAAAGGACACGATTGGATTTGGGTGATAGTGGACCGTTTGACGAAGTTGGCCCACTTTCTTCTAATTAAAGCAACGTTTTCCATGGATCAGCTCGCCGAACTTTATGTACAGGAGATCGTTAGACTTCACGGGGTGCCTGTTTCAATAGTGTCAGACCGAGATCCAAGATTTACCTCGAAATTTTGGAAGAATTTGCACAAAGCCATGGGAACACAGCTAAACTTCAGCACGATATTTCATCCTCAGACCGATGGTCAGACAGAATGAACTAATCAGATTCTGGAGGATATGCTTAGAGCGTGTGTGCTAGAATTTCATGGATCGTGGAGCAGGTATTTGCCACTGATCGAGTTCTCTTATAATAACAGCTTCCAGGCTACCATCGGCATGGCTCCGTATGAAGCACTGTATGGACAGAAGTGCAGGTCACCGCTTTATTGAGATGAGGTCGGTGAAGCTAGCATCATTGGCCCTGATATCCTACAACAAACGGCGGAGAAGATCGCCATTATTAGACAGCGCATCGAGGTAGTTCAGAGTCATCAGAAAAGCTATGCCGACAATAGACGAAGAGAGTTGGAGTTTAATGAAGGTGATGAGGTGGATTTGAAAATTTCTCCGTTCAAAGGCGTCATGAGATTCGGAAGAAAAGGCAAGCTAAGCCCTCGTTATGTGGGGCCCTTTCCTATTTTGAAAAGGATCGGGAAGATGGCTTATCGATTATAGCTTTCAGAATCTATGGAGAGCATCCACAACGTCTTTCACGTATCCATACTCCAGAAGTTCGTGCTTGACCCGTCGCATATCGTGGAAGCACGGGAGATTGAGGTACAGCCGACATTGACCTATGTGGAGAAGCTGGTACAAATTCTGGAATCCTCTATTAAGGTGTTGAGAAACAAGGAGATTCTACTAGTCAAAGTCTTATGGTGGAATCGTGGCTTAGAGGAAGCCACCTGGGAAAGACAGCAAACCATGATGGCTAAATACCCAAAACTATTTGTGTGATTCAATTTTGAGGACAAAATTTCAATTAAGGTGGATGTGATGTAACACCCGGTTTTACAGGTGTAGCAACCAGTACATGGCTTTTATTTTATGAAATTAAGTGATTTTGATTGGTTGGTTAAATATGTTAAAGTTTGTTAGTCGAGGGCATAAGTGTAATTTGTGAAGCATGTGATATAAATGAAGAGTTTAGTGAAGGATAGCCGCCACTGTTTCATTACTTTCCTCTTTCAGCTCAGCTGACTCCTCTGACGATTTTTCTCTCCGAATCTTCTTCAACTTAGGTAAGTTCTTCCTTGATTTCTTCTTGCTGATGATTTAGGGTGAATATAGGATATACATTTGATGATTAGTTTACGGTAGAATGAGTGTTTTAGGAATCCCGTGAGTGAGAGCTGAGTTCGGGTTTTGTGATGATTTGGGAATGCTCGAGGAACAGAGCTTCCAACTAGTTTCCTTAGATTTCAGAATAGTTTAGAATGGAGTTTAGCAAAGATCTAACTAATACCTTGCCTACGGTTTAGGTTTGAGTAAAACCCCGAAGTAGTTTGCAACCAAGCTTTTCCAGGAAGCCAGGTAAGTAGAGTATATGTGTGCCTTCGGAACTACATCACAAAACAGTAGGTTTATGCATGTTTGAATATTTTCAGTATATCATGCATCATGTTTTGAAAGAATACGAAAATAAATTTACATGTAAGGGTATGGTAAGGCAAGAAAAGAATTTGTATCAGATCAACTATTAAGGGAACAAATCCGCCCCTTAATCGAGTAAGAGGATGTATGACTTTGGGAAAATTGTTCCACCTCCCATCGAACAGAGGGATTAGATCAGCTACTAAGGGAACTAATCCGCCCCTTAATCGAGTAAGAAGATGTATGACTTTGGGAAAACTGATCCACTTCCCATCGAATAGAGGGATCAGGTCAGAGAACAAACACAAATGCAGCTGAGATGTGAAAGTAGAAACTGCATGATTAGGATTTATGAATTTAGCATTTCATTTCATATTTGCTCTACTTTTTTAGCATTAGGCTAATAGATGAGTTTTGTGATGAAGGTGCTGAGGTTTCAACAGGTGATTTCTCCGAGTTTACAGAAGGATAGGTAAAGTTGATAGAGCACATCTATGTCATGGTTTGGTGCACTGATGAGGCGTTTTAACTAATGTCAGTATGAGAAGTCTAAATGAATAGATGTTTTGTCAAAGTGTGTTGAGAATTCTTATGACAGTGGTTGTTTTAATATTTTTGTTATGTCTTTCTCTAGTTACTATGATAGTGATACATTGTTGATTTTAACTGTGGTTCTTACTGGATTTCCAGCATTTCATGGAGTCAAGTTGTTTTGAATGATTACAGTAAAAATTTATAAGTTCTTTTAGTAATCAGAGTTGTTCATTTGTTTAGAGTGTAATGGTTAACGTGTTGTGATGTTGTCGTTCGGCAGATGTGATCGGCAGATGTCGATCGGTGGATGTCGTTCGGCAGAAGTGATCGGCAAATTTCGATCGGCGGTTGTCGTTCGGCAGATGTGATTGGTGGATGTTCGAAATCGAAAGATGTGTTCTGTCTCTGCTTCCACCGCTGAGACTGTTTAGCGGAGGATGTGTTCTATCTCTGCTTCCACCGCTGAGACTGTTTAGCGGAGTATGTGTTCTGTCTCTGCTTTCACCGCTGAGACTGTTTAGCGGAGGATGTGCTCTGTCTCTGCTTCCACTGCTGAGACTGTTTAGCGGAGGATGTGTTCTGTCTCTGCTTCTACCGCTGAGACTGTTTAGCGGAAGATGTGTTCTGTTTCTGTCTCTACCGCTGAGACTGTTTAGCGGAAGATGTCTTTTGTTTCTGCTTCTACCGCTGAGACTATTTGGCGGAAGATGTGTTCGAATTTAAGACATTTAAATATTCAACATCTTTATGCCCTCGGTTCTTTTGGCCGATTGTTTCTATTATTTTAATTGTTATATAAGTATTGTTTTAGTGTTTTGTTTTAAAACTATTCTTTATTAAACATTAATTTTTGCCCTCCCGTATTTTCGGCCATTTCGAAATTTCGCTAAATCACGTATATCTCCTAAAATCCATACAAATCATTAGGATTCCAATAACACTTTCTACTTGCAAAACGGACTTAATTCGACATATGTATAAAAATGTCATCATATTATGGAATTATAAAGATCCCGTAAAACGGGGCGTTACAGTTTATCTGTTTCAATCTGTTCATTTCTCACTATACCAATACATGTAAATTCATTTTTATATTCTTTCAAAAATATGATGCATGACATTCAGACAAATTCAAACATACATAATCCTATTGTTTTGTGATGTAGGCCCGAAGGCTCATGCATACTTCACTTACCTAGCTTCTTAGAAATGCTCAGTTTCAAACTACTTCGGAAGTTTTGCTCACCTAAGTCATAAATAGAATATCAATTAGATTTTTACTAAACCTCATTCTAATCCATCCAGAAATCTAAGGAATCTAGTTTGGGAGTTCTATACATAGTGCATTTTCTGATTCACCATAAAACCGAAACTAACCCCTACCTACAGCATTCACCAAAGCTCACATCTATACTCCTCTCTACCATCATTAGTTACAATGTAACTCGAAATCGAGGTAGACTCACCTAGTTTGGGCAAAATCGGAGAGGGAATCGCCTGGAGAGCTCTGCTGAGCTTGAGCTGAATACCGAGAGAAAGTATGGAAAAATAGTGGCGGCTACAGTGCATTAATCACAAAACCTCTTTCTTTAAATAGGTTATCACTATAATTCTCTATTTACTATTATGCCATTACTTAATCATTTATTAACCTAATCACTAATTCTCCCAATTTTATCCATAAAATGTACACTACAAGTTGGTTAAGTAAATTGGTTCAATGAAACCGGGTGTTACAATCTACCCTCCTTAAAAGAATTTTTTCCTTAAAATTTGTTACCTGAATAATTCTGGATATTGGTTCATCATATCCTGCTGGCGCTCCCAGTTTGTCTCCTCTATATTATGGTTGTGCCATAAGACTTTTACCAGTGGGACTTCTTTGTTGCGCAACATCTTCACAGCATAGTCTAGGATCCTTACTGGCTTCTCCTCATAAGTAAGAGTGAGATGAACTTCAGTACCCTGCTGTTCCAAAATCTAAGATGGATCTCTCAAGAACTTCTTTAGCATCGAAATATGGAACACATTGTGAATCCCTTCCATAGAGGCTGGCAACTGTAACTCATATGCTGTCTTTCCGAACCTCTTCATGATCGAGAAAGGTCCAATATACCTGGGGTTCAACTTACCTCTCTTTCCAAATCTCACAACTCCTTTGAGTGGTGATACCTTCAGAAACACTTCATTGCCTACCTCAAACTCCAATTCTTTACGTCTATGATCAGCATAACTCTTATGTCGACTCTGAGCTACCAAGATTCTCTGTCAGATGAGTGCAATCTTCTCCACGGTCTGTTGCACAATGTCAGGACCAATCAAACGTGCTTCACCAACTTCATCGCAGTACAAGGGAGATCTACATTTTTGCCCATACAATGCTTTATACGGTGCCATACCGATAGTTGCCTGAAAACTATTATTATAAGAAAACTCCACCAACGATAAATATTTACTCCAAGATCATTGAAAATCAAAAATGCATGCACGAAGCATATCTTCTAAGGTCTGAATAGTTCTCTCGGGTTGTCCATCTATTTGAGGGTGAAAGGCTGTATTGAAATTAAGCTGCGTACCCTTAGCCTTGTGTAAACTCTTCCAGAACTTAGATGTAAATCTAGAGTCTCAGTCTGAAACTATAGTGTTTGGAACTCCATGCAATCTAACAACTTCGTGCACATATAACTCAGCAAGTTGATCCATCGAGTATGTTATCTTTATAGGCAGAAAATGGGCAGATTTGGTTAGACGATCCACAATGACCCAAATTGCATCATGTCCTCTCGTTGTCCTAGGAAATCCTACCACAAAATTCATCGTTATTTGCTCCCATTTCCACTCGAGAACAGGCAAAGGTTGTAATGTTCCTGCAGGTCTCTGATATTTAGCTTTACCCCGTTGGCAAACAAGACACGATCCTACATACTCTGCCACACTTCTTTTCATACATGGCCACCAATAATTCTGCTTAAGGTCTCTGTACTTTTTTTGTACTTCCAGGATGAATGGAGAATCTAGAAGAATGAGCTTCTGAAAGGATCTCTTCTCGGAGTTCACTATTGGCCGGAACAAACCATCTATTTTGAAACTTGAGAATTCCATCAACAGAATGGTTAAAATCTGACACATCAGAAGAATTCACGAATGACCTATACTTATCACATTCCACATCATCCACCTGAACTTCCTTTATTTTCTCCAAAATAGTAGGCCTCAAGGAAATGGCAGAAAGCATAGCTGACACATTGGACACTACCTCAAGGTTAAATCCTTGTAGTTCAGTCTCTAAGGTTAACGGTATGTCAAGAATCAATGCAGAGGCTGAAGTCGTCACTCTACTCAATGCATCAGCCACTACATTCGCCTTGCCGGGGTGGTATTTGATCTCAAAATCATAGTCCTTGACAAACTCTAACCATCTACGTTGCCTCATATTTAATTCTTTTCGTGTGAAAATATACTTCAGACTTTTATGATCCGAAAATATCTCACAAGACTGTCCATACAGGTAATGCCTCCAAATCTTTAGTGCAAAAACCACTGCAGCTAATTCTAAGTCGTGTGTAGGGTAATTCTTCTCGTGTGTTTTCAACTGTCTAGAAACATAGGCTATCACTTTTCCATCTTGCATCAATACACAACCGAGTCTAACCTTGGAAGCGTCACAATAAATGCTGAACTTTCCATTTTCAACAGGGAGTGTTAATACTGGAGCATTGGTCAACTTTTGTTTCCAAGTCTGAAAACTAATCTCACATTCCTCTGTCCAAGCATACTTAATGTTTTTCCTAGTTAACTGAGTGAGGGGTGTTGCAATCTTCGAGAACCCTTCAATAAATTTCCTGTAATATCCTGCTAATCCAAGGAAACTCCGAATATCAGTGGCATTCTTTGGTTGAGGCCATTCCTTAACTGATTGAACCTTGGCTGGATCGACAGATATTCCATCACCCGAGATCACATGACCCAAAAAGTGAACTCTGTCCAACCAAAACTCACACTTGGAAAACTTGGCATAAAGTTGGTGCTGCCTTAGTAATCCTAACACCAAGCTCAAATGCTTTGCATGATCATCCTTTGTACGTGAGTAGATTAGTATATCATCAATAAATACTATGACAAACTTATCCAAATACTCATGAAACACCTTGTTCATAAGATCCATGAACGCTGCTGGTGCATTTGTCAAACCAAAAGACATAACCAAGAACTCATAATGTCCATATCTTGTGCGAAAGGCTATCTTAGGAATATCTTCTGATTTGACTTTCAATTGGTAATAACCGGATCTTAGGTCAATCTTAGAGAAAACACATGCACCATTAAGCTGGTCGAATAAATCATCAATCCTTGGCAATGGATACTTGTTCTTGACAGTTAACTTGTTCAATTCTCGATAATCAACACACATACACATTGATCCATCCTTCTTTTTGACAAAAAGAACTGGTGCACCCCACGGTGAAAAGCTTGGGCGTATGAACCCCTTTTCCAATAGTTCCTCCAACTGTTTCTTTAATTCCTTAAGCTCCGTAGGTGCTAATCTATAGGGATTTTTAGATACAAGCTCGGCGCCTGGGTAAACATCTATAACAAATTCAATATCCCTATCTGGCGGAAAGCCAGTAAGATCATCTAAAAATACTTCTGGAAAGTCTTGGACAACTAAGACATTTTGAGAACATGTTTTTCCTACAAACTGTGTGTCTATAACGCTGGCCAGAAAGCATAAATACTCTCGGCATGGAGAGGGTTTAGCATTGATAGAAGTCATAACAGACATTCCCTTACTCTTCTTCGAGGCTTGAAATGTATGCTTCAAACTAATAGGGGGTTGAAAACTAACTACTCCAGTCTTACAATCAATTGTGGCATAATACTTGAACAACCAATCCATTCCTAGGATGACATTAAATCCCATTATGTCCATAATAATGAGATCAGCAGGTAAATTCTTATTTCCTACTAACACAACACTATCAAACATCACTTGGTTAAAGTGCATGCGTTCACCAGAGGGTAACGCGACGTTCAACACGTGTTCAGTAAGGGTAAACTGTACATCTAACTTGACAGCAAACGCAGATGCTATAAATGAGTGTGTTGCACCTGAATCTATTAAACTAAAAGCAAGTATAGAGTTGATCAAAATGGTACCTGACACTACAGCGGGTTGTTCCTCATCACCCGACTCCATCATGGAGAATATCCTCGGCTTTATCTTAGCGGGCCCACTCTTCAAGGCTGGACAACCTTTGTCAATGTTGTCGACTTTGTTACAGTTGAAGCATCAGGTGATTCTGGGATTCGGGCAATCCTTGTATGAGTGTCAAACTTCCTCACAGTTGAAACACTTTCCCGTCCCAAACCTGCACTCGCCCAGATGACTTTTCAAACACTTCGGGCAGTGGGGGAACTTCTTGGTGTCCTGCACCTTCCTTCCTGTTCCCTGGTTATTCTAGCCTTCACTTAGCCTCTTCATTCCTTTCTGCTGATGCGGCTGGATAAACTTTCGTGGGGCTTCCTTCGGCCCAGTACACTTCATCTCCGCTTCTTCCACCTCCAACGCCGTGGACAAAACCTCACTAAAGGACAATCCTTTAATACCACTAAATTTTACTCCTCTGTACATTTCGGGTTTCAATCCTTGCATAAATTGAAACACCTTATCTTCATTCCTATGAATAAGGTGTCCAGCAAACCTTGATAGTGACTCGAATTGTCTGTTGTACTCAGCCACAGATCCTGTTTGTTCAATTGTAAGAACTTTACTTTCTTCGAAGTTTGGACAGCACTACTGAAATACTTTTCGTAGAAGATCTCCTTGAATTGCGCCCAAGACATTGCCAGGACATCGATAGTGGTCTCTATCGATTCCCACCAAAGCTGAGCATCACCTGCTAGATGGAATGTTGCCAAGGTGATCTTGTCCGCCTCCCCAACATTGGCATACCTGTAGCGACCCTTACACTATTCTTAATTTTCCCGTATTATTTTTTTTATACTTAAAACTTTAACCTAACATTCGAGCGGAAATTAAACTTTAAAAATCAGAATTGAAACCGAAATCGTTATAGTCGTTTGGAAAACCATTTAAAACAAACCTTAAAACAATTAAAAATAAATCTAATAAAAGTTAAAAACAATACTCAGCAAACAAAGGGGCAGAAGAGGCAATCGCCACCTAAAATGAAGGGGCGATCGCTGGTTTTGCCAGCGATCGCCTCACCAGGCGATCTATGATCGCGGCGCGACCAAAGAGGGGTGATCGATCACCCCTTATTGGGTGATCGATCGCCACACGCTCTGGAATTCTTCCAGAGCGTGGCGACCCATGGGAGATCGATCCCTACCCTTGGGCAATCGATCGCCATGTCCTCTAGATTTTCCAGAGGACAGACGTTCCTCTTTCCTTCCTTCTTTCTTCTCTTGCATACCAATACTCCTACCACACTTTTCATAATTCCTCCAACAAAACTTTACCTATACATTCCAACATAAATTCACTCAAAATATCATCCAAAACAACAATTCAAAACACGTTTAAAAACATAGCCTAGTTTCATAAAAACAAACCGCGTGGATATGTTTAAAAACCGAACATTTCCCTAATACGACACATTTACAAAATACATTTCCAAAACGTTTAAAAACTCAAAACATGTAACACCCGACCAGACGACCAGGTGACTTTCCTAACTATTTTAACGGTCATGAATATTCAATCTTCACGGTTTAGAATTTTGTGCCAAGCTTAATTAATTTCGTGTGGATTTAAACTAGGTTGAGTGGCAAAGTTGTAATAATAGTGGATTGAGACCGGTATTTAAAGAAAATGGAAAGGGTTCAAACCTACATTAAACCTCACTGTAGCCGTCATTACTCTCGGCGATTTTCTCTTCCGAGCTCTCACTCTCTGTCAGCTGGAAATCTCTCCTTCGACGATCGGTGTCCTTGCTACTTCTCGGCTACTTTGTGCTCGAGGTACGAGTTTGGCAATGTAGCTATCTATTAGTTGTTAAGCTCTGTTTTCAGCTATGTGTTGAAGTTCTGGATTCTTCAATGGCCGTGTAATAATAAGGACGTTTTAAAATCCGAGATCGGTAATGTCATTTCGAATCGATTCTAGACATTTAAAATAACCAACCCTGGGTAATCGATAGTTGAGTCTGTCTATTTCGGTTTTTGGATTTCAGACTGCACAGAGTATTAAACTATGGATTCGGGAATGACTTTAACTATTAGACCCTAGGATGATCTGTGATTAGAACTAATAGGATTTTGTTTTAACTACTGCAATGTAAATGTTTTAGGCGAAGAAGTCTGAAGAGAAAAGCTCAAGTTGCTAAGGAAACCAGGTAAGTGAATGTATAAGTTTCTCGGTCATTAGGACCCTACATCAAAGGATGCTAGATAGTAACTGACATGATGATTAGAGGCCATTTATGCTACTGTCTCGTACTTATGTTAATGTTTAGTTTAATGGTAAGTTTTCATGTTGGGAGGATGCTCTGTTCTGTAGCCTGATGATTTAGGAATTTCCATGTACATGCATCATGACTATTTTATGCATATGAAAATGTTTTAAGAGCATGGTTTTCTCATGAATAAAGTAAGAAGATAAAACTTATGCAACGTGGGCTAAGTGAGGGTTGGGGGCGGTTCGGCGTATGTCACAGTCCAAAAGAGGGACATATGAATACGACCCGCAGTAGGGACCAAGATCAAACTCACTGTCGAACCCCCTTTACCGGCACAAATCCTCTCTTAATCCACACAACTTAAATGAAGAATATGATCAATGATTATGAATGATGATTACGAGCAAAGATATGAACAATAAAAGACTTATGAGCATGTGTTTCCCGAATTATACATTCATGCATTCATGTTAGTGTTGCATTCCTTACTAAGCATTAGGCTTATAGTTAAACCTTATGATATAGGTGAAGAGTTCACAGGTGAGGATTCCCAATCCAGAGATGATGCTTAAAGCCGGTTGCTAGAGGATGCTCAGAATGACAGTGCAAGGCTGGATAGGCGATTAAGACCCCTGGTTAATGCGTGCATGATGTCAGTATGATTTTAAATATGAAAGTCTGGGTAGGATAAGATTATTTTAAAACATTGAGTTTGAGATTGTTTGATTTGATTACTGAGTCTGAAAATGTTTTTTTTAGAATATGGAACGTGTTATTAACCTAAGTCTTCCGCTATGTGTATTCTGGATGAGTCTATGATTCTCACTCATTGAGGTTTATAGTTACCAAGTTAAGATTTGGATGAAGTTGGTTGATGATTATAGCGTTTTACTGCCGTATGAAAGAAGCTGGATAAGGCAATCACCCGGCTGACGTCATCGGCGGATGTCTCGGTTTAGTTACCGGATGATGTAGTATGTTTAGTCACCGGATGATGTAGTATGTTTAGTCACCAGATGATGTAGTATGTTTAGTCACCGGATGATGTAGTATGTTTAGTCACCGGATGATGTAGTATGTTTAGTCACCGGATGATGTAATATGTTTGGTCACCGGATGATGTAGTTGTTTAGTCACCGGATGATGTAGTATGTTTAGTCATCGGATGATGGTAATGTAGTTTGTCGTTTAGTCACCAGATGATGTGAGTATTTTCTTGTCGTTTAGTGCCCGAGTAACGTTTTAATTAGTCACGCGAGGCGCACATGACCACCGGTCGATGTAGTGTAAATATGAACATCTAGTGGAGAATGTTCGAGACCGGGCGATGTCTTTAATTAGACACGTGCAATGCCCGTGACCACCGGTGAATGTCTATTGCTGGTTGGAATCAGACGTGTCGCGTGGCGGGCACATGATCATCGGTCGATGTGAGTTTATGACTCTATCGGTAGATGCAGTTTAAGAGTTGCTTAAAAAATATATATATAATATTAACACTAATAATGATCAAGATGTGTGAGGTAAGAACAAAATGATTAAGAGGCTAAGTAATGAATTGTGTGGCGATTCCTCCTGGAATCGTGACAATTATGGTATCAAAGCAAAAACCGGGTTCTAAGATCGATTCTGCCGACTGCCTTCCAGCACTGACTGTCAACTGAGTACACTTCAGCAACTGTAAGTATTTATGATTCTAGTAATGTCATTAAGTTAAGATGTGTTTATGACTAATTGTTTAGGAATCCCAAGATGGTGAGAGGTCAACAAAGAGATGATAACGTGGATAGTCACACTATTGCTCAACTAACTGAGTTAGTAATTTGCCAATCCCGCCAAGTTGAGCAGCTCATGACCGCCAGGGAAGAACAATGGAATTCGAGTATGAATATTGTCCGAGAACATGGGGATTAGCGTTTTCACCGACTTCGACCCCCCGACTTTCAATGGTCAAGTTTCAGATCCTGCTTATGCTGAGGAATGGATTCGAAAGATGGAGGACATGTTCAAGTATGCAAAGGTGGACGAGGGAGATAAGGTCACATGTGCCGTCTATCATCTGGAACTGAGTGCAAGGCATTGGTGGGACTCAATCTAGTGCACCATTAATGCAGGAGCTATGACCTGGGAAATGTTTAAAACTGCTTTCTTTGACAAGTATTTCAATAGGACTGTTCGGGCCAGCAAGAAGATGAATTTACGTCAAACTGGCTCTGTGACGGATTACATATGCAAATTTGAGGCTTTATCACGGTTTGCTCCCCGATTGGTTGAGGATGATGAGGACAAGATTCATCAATTTGTTCAAGGATTGAAGCCGAGTCTATACATGAGGGTGAAGACTGCTGGAATACATAATGTATCGTATGGTGAGGTGACGGCTAAGGCCTTGGAATTGGAAGAGGCTGAGATAACAACGTATGCACAGCGTGAACAGCCAAGGAAATTCACTAAGGAAGCTCAGCCGCCACCACTTCAGAACAAAGGGTGGCAACCGCAACAGAACAGGGGCCAACCATAACAACAGAGAGGTGTAAAGAGACCCTTCAATCCAAATGATGATCAGGAGAAAGGAAAACGACCATTAGCTCCCCTATGCCCCACCTGCCAGAAGAATCACCTCGGCGAATGCAAGTTGCATTCTGGTCGTTGCTACAGATGTGATAAGGTTGGACATATAGTCAGAGACTGCCCCATGCCGCCAGATCCAAACCGAACAAGAGTAATGCCCAGAGTCTTTGCTATGATGGAAGATGAGGATGCCATGCAACATACGATCATAACAGGTACAATTATGATCTGTGGTAATTCTGCTTATACACTCATAGACACAGGAGCCACACACTCATTTATAGCAACCATGTTTGTGTGTAAGCATAAGTTAGAACTCTTACCAACTGATAGGCCATATAGTGTCATGTTACTGTCAGGGAAATCCTTACATTCTGAACATATAGTGAAGGGTGACATTGTGTCCATAGGAGATAAGAAGTTATATGTAGAACTGATTGTAATCGACATGAAGGGATATGAGGTTATATTAGGGATGGATTGGTTATTCAGGCATCATGCCACAATAAGTTATAGGTCTGGTTTGGTTAAATTCAGACCCTCGAATGGATATCGGTATACCTTTCAAGATATCCCAAAAATAAGTAAAATGCCGATTATATCCTCGTTAGAGACTCAACGAATATTGAAAGGTGGTTGTGAGAGTTACCTAGCTAGTATAATGGATGTTCGGGTGGAAGATAAGATAGAATTACAAGATATTTCTATAGTCCGAGAGTTTCTGGAAACATTTTTGGATGATTTTCTGGGATTACAACCTGATAGAGAAATAAAGTTTGTAATTGATACATATCCCGAGGCATTACCTGTATCTAAGAATCCATATCGCATGGCACCTGTTGAGTTGAAGGAGTTGAAAGTCCAACTGCAAGAATTGGTTGATAAGGGATTTACACGCCCTAGCAGTTCACCCTGGGGTGCACCCGTGCTATTTGTCAAGAAGAAAGATGGTTCCCTTAGGATGTGTATAGATTATAGAGAATTGAACAAGTTGACAATTAAGAATAAGTACCCCTTGCCCCGAATTGATGACTTGTTTGACCAATTACAAGGAGCTAAGTATTTTCGAAGATTGATTTACGTTTGGGCTATTACCAATTGAAGGTCAAGGAGAGTGATATACCTTAGACAGCTTTCAGGACCCGTTATGGACATTATGAATTCCTTGTAATGTCATTTGGATTAACTAATGCACCTGCAGCTTTTATGGATTTGATGAACCGAGTGTTCCGTGAATATTTGGATAAGTTTGTGATTGTATTCATAGATGATATCTTAATTTACTCACGGACTAAAGCTGATCACGAGGAACACTTAAGAATAGTCTTGACAACCCTGAAACAGCAGCAACTCTATGCCAAGTTGTCTAAGTGTGAGTTCTGGTTGGATAAAGTCAACTTCTTAGGTCATGTTGTTTCTGCCGATGGCATATCAGTAGATCCAACTAAAATTCAGGCTGTTAAGGATTGGCCATAGCCAAGGAATGCCAGTGAAGTCTGTAGTTTTCTTGGTTTGGCAGGCTATAATAGGAAGTTTATTAAAGGATTTTCTATGATAGCTAAACCTTTAACTAATTTGACAAAGAAGGACATCAAGTACTCTTGGAGCGAAGCTTGTGAAGATGGCTTCCAAGCACTTAATTGAAATTAAGGACAGCCCCACTGTTGACTCTCCCAACTGAGGAAGGGAAGTTTAGTGTTTACTGTGATGCATCCAAGGTTGGATTGGGGTGTGTCTTAATGCAAGAAGGTAAAGTTGTGGCGTATGCCTCTAGAAGCTGAAGAGTTATGAATAGAACTACCCCACTCATGATTTGGAATTCGCTGCTGTTGTGTTTGCATTGAAGATTTGGAGGCACTACTTGTATGATCGGCAGTGTGATGTGTTTTTCAGACCACAACAGCTTGAAATACCTCTTTACTCAAAAGGAATTAAACATGAGGCAGAGATGTTGGTTAGAATTTATTAAAGATTATGACTTTGAAATCAAGTATCATCCGGCTAAGGCCCACGCTGTAGCCGATGCTTTAAGCAGAATGTCAACAACAATGCAACCCGCGGTATCAACCATGTCTGTACCTTTAAGGAAGGAAGTCCAGAAGTTCGAATTGGAAGTAGTTCCCGAGCTGTCAGCTTTACTGACTGAATTATCTATTCGACCAACTATTTTGGATAGGATCAAAGAGGCACAACAGATGGATTCAAAGGAGAATAATAGTATGATGAGTAAGTTAAAGGACGCCTCCTCTGAGTTCAGCCTCTCTAATGATGGTACTTTGAAATTTAGGAACCGATGGTACATTCCGAGTGTTAAGGAGTTGCGTGAGTTGATGTTGACTGAAGCTCATACATCTTCTTTCTCTGTACATCCTGGTAGCACCAAGATGTATCAGGATTTGAAGCTACATTATTGGTGGCCAAATTTAAAAAGGGATGTTGCTAAGTATGTAGAGTCATGCTTGGTATGCCAACAAGTCAAAGCCGAGCACCAGCGTCCAGGAGGTACCCTTCAGCCTTTACCTATCCCCGAATGGAAGTAGGAACACATAGCTATGGATTTCGTTGTAGGATTACCTAAGACAATTAAGGGACATGATAGTATTTAGGTTGTAATTGATAGACTGACGAAATCAACCCATTTCTTACCTATAAGAACAACTTACACGATGAACCAGCTTGTTGATCTGTATGTACAGGAAGTTATTAGGTTGCATGGGATCTCTGTATCTATTGTCTCTGATCGTGATCCAAGGTTTACCTCTCAGTTTTGGAAAGGTCTACAAGGCGCACTTGGTACAAAGTTATCCTTCAGCACTGCCTTTCACCCGTAGACAGATGGTCAATCCGAGAGGGCTATTAGATACTTGAACACATGCTGCGGGCGTGTGTACTGGATTTTCAGTCATCTTGGAGCCAACACTTACCTCTTGTTGAGTTCTCCTACAACAACAGCTACCAGTCCACCATTGGTATGGCACCTTATGAAGCACTGTATGGCAGGAAATGTAGGTCACCTCTATATTGGGATGAGGTTGGCGAAGCAAAACTTCTAGGACCCGAACTTCTGCAGCAGATGTCTGAAAAGATTTCTGTTATTAGGAAGAGGATGATGACTGCTCAGAGTCGACAGAAGAGTTATGCAGACCATAGGAGGAGGGATCTTGAATTTACGGTCGGGGATGAAGTATTCCTGAAGGTTTCACCGTTCAAGGGAGTCTTAAGATTTGGCAAGAAGGGAAAACTTACTCCACGGTTTGTTGGACCCTTCCCTGTTTTGGCTAGAATCGGTAGTACAGCTTACAGACTGCAATTGCCTCCATCATTGGAAAGGGTTCACAATGTCTTTCACGTGTCAATGTTAAGGAAATGCATACGAGATCCGACGCAAGTTATTCAGCCAACAGATATCGAGTTAGAGCCGACACTGGTGTATGAAGAAAAGCCGGTGCAAATATTGTAATCTGCAGTTAAGACTTTGAGGAATAAAGAGATTCCACTGGTGAAAGTTTTATGGAAGAATCATGACATCGAAGAAGCCACTTGGGAGTGACGACAGGACATGTTAGACAAATATCCAGGATTATTTGTTTGATTAATTTTTTAGGACGAAAATATTGTTTAAGGAGGGGTGGATGTAAAACCGACAAGACGACCAGGTGACTTTCCTAACTGTTTTAACAGTCATGAATATTCAATCTTCACGGTTTAGAATTTTGTGCCAAGCTTAATTAATTTCGTGTGGATTTAAACTAGGTTAAGTGGCAAAGTTGTAATAATAGTGGATTGAGACCGGTATTTAAAGAAAATGGAAAGGGTTCAAACCTACATTAACCTTACTGTAGCCGTCATTACTCTCGGCGATTTTCTCCGTCCCGAGCTCTCGCTCTCTGTCAGCTGGAAATCTCTCCTTCGACGAATCGGTGTCCTTGCTACTTCTCGGCTACTTTGTGCTCGAGGTACGAGTTTGGCAATGTTGCTATCTATTAGTCGTTAAGCTCTGTTTTCAGCTATGTGTGAAGTTCTGGATTCTTCAATGGCCGTGTAATAATAAGGACGGTTTTAAAATCCGAGATCGGTAATGTCATTCCGAATCGATTCTGGACAGTTAAAATAACCAACCCTGGGTAATCGATAGTTGAGTCTGTCTATTTCGTTTTTTGGATTTCAGACTGCACAGAGTATTGAACTATAGATTCGGGAATAACTTAGCTATTAGACCAGGCCTTAGGATGACCTGTGATTAGAACTAATAGGATTTTGGTTTTAACGAACTGGCAATGTAAAAAATGTTTTAGAGGGCGAAAAATGTCCGAAGAGAAAAGCTCAAGTTGGCTAAGGAAACCAGGTAAGTTGAATGTATAGGTTTAGTCACCGGATGATGTAGTATGTTTAGTCACGGATGATGTAGTATGTTTAGTCACGGATGATGTAGTATGTTAGTCACCGGATGATGTAGTATGTTAGTCACCGGATGATGTAGTATGTTAGTCACCGGATGATGTAGTATGTTTAGTCACGGATGATGTAGTATGTTAGTCACCGGATGATGTAGTATGTTAGTCACCGGATGATGTAGTATGTTTAGTCACGGATGATGTAGTATGTTTAGTCACGGATGATGTAGTATGTTAGTCACCGGATGATGTAGTATGTTAGTCACCGGATGATGTAGTATGTTAGTCACCGGATGATGTAGTATGTTTAGTCACCGGATGATGTAGTATGTTTAGTCACCGGATGATGTAGTATGTTAGTCACCGGATGATGTAGTATGTTTAGTCACCGGATGATGTAGTATGTTTAGTCACGGATGATGTAGTATGTTTAGTCACCGGATGATGTAGTATGTTTAGTCACGGATGATGTAGTATGTTAGTCACCGGATGATGTAGTATGTTTAGTCACGGATGATGTAGTATGTTTAGTCACCGGATGATGTAGTATGTTTAGTCACCGGATGATGTAGTATGTTTAGTCACGGATGATGTAGTATGTTAGTCACCGGATGATGTAGTATGTTTAGTCACGGATGATGTAGTATGTTAGTCACCGGATGATGTAGTATGTTAGTCACCGGATGATGTAGTATGTTTAGTCACGGATGATGTAGTATGTTTAGTCACCGGATGATGTAGTATGTTAGTCACCGGATGATGTAGTATGTTTAGTCACCGGATGATGTAGTATGTTTAGTCACCGGATGATGTAGTATGTTAGTCACCGGATGATGTAGTATGTTTAGTCACCGGATGATGTAGTATGTTAGTCACCGGATGATGTAGTATGTTTAGTCACGGATGATGTAGTATGTTTAGTCACGGATGATGTAGTATGTTAGTCACCGGATGATGTAGTATGTTAGTCACCGGATGATGTAGTATGTTAGTCACCGGATGATGTAGTATGTTTAGTCACCGGATGATGTAGTATGTTTAGTCACGGATGATGTAGTATGTTAGTCACCGGATGATGTAGTATGTTAGTCACCGGATGATGTAGTATGTTAGTCACCGGATGATGTAGTATGTTTAGTCACGGATGATGTAGTATGTTAGTCACCGGATGATGTAGTATGTTAGTCACCGGATGATGTAGTATGTTAGTCACCGGATGATGTAGTATGTTTAGTCACCGGATGATGTAGTATGTTTAGTCACCGGATGATGTAGTATGTTAGTCACCGGATGATGTAGTATGTTAGTCACCGGATGATGTAGTATGTTAGTCACCGGATGATGTAGTATGTTTAGTCACGGATGATGTAGTATGTTAGTCACCGGATGATGTAGTATGTTAGTCACCGGATGATGTAGTATGTTTAGTCACGGATGATGTAGTATGTTTAGTCACCGGATGATGTAGTATGTTTAGTCACGGATGATGTAGTATGTTAGTCACCGGATGATGTAGTATGTTTAGTCACCGGATGATGTAGTATGTTAGTCACCGGATGATGTAGTATGTTAGTCACCGGATGATGTAGTATGTTAGTCACCGGATGATGTAGTATGTTAGTCACCGGATGATGTAGTATGTTTAGTCACGGATGATGTAGTATGTTTAGTCACGGATGATGTAGTATGTTTAGTCACGGATGATGTAGTATGTTTAGTCACGGATGATGTAGTATGTTAGTCACCGGATGATGTAGTATGTTTAGTCACGGATGATGTAGTATGTTAGTCACCGGATGATGTAGTATGTTTAGTCACCGGATGATGTAGTATGTTAGTCACCGGATGATGTAGTATGTTTAGTCACCGGATGATGTAGTATGTTAGTCACCGGATGATGTAGTATGTTAGTCACCGGATGATGTAGTATGTTAGTCACCGGATGATGTAGTATGTTAGTCACCGGATGATGTAGTATGTTTAGTCACGGATGATGTAGTATGTTAGTCACCGGATGATGTAGTATGTTAGTCACCGGATGATGTAGTATGTTTAGTCACCGGATGATGTAGTATGTTTAGTCACCGGATGATGTAGTATGTTTAGTCACGGATGATGTAGTATGTTAGTCACCGGATGATGTAGTATGTTTAGTCACCGGATGATGTAGTATGTTAGTCACCGGATGATGTAGTATGTTTAGTCACCGGATGATGTAGTATGTTTAGTCACGGATGATGTAGTATGTTTAGTCATCGGATGATGGTAATGTAGTTTGCGTTTAGTCACCAGATGATGTGGAGGATTTTCTTGTCGTTAGTGCCCGAATATTTAACGTTTTAATTAGTCACGCGAGGCGCACATGACCACCGGTCGATGTAGTGTAAATATGAACATCTAGTGGAGAATGTTCGAGACCGGGCGATGTCTTTAATTAGACACGTGCAATGCCCGTGACCACCGGTGAATGTCTATTGCTGGTTGGAATCAGACGTGTCGCGTGGCGGGCACATGATCATCGGTCGATGTGAGTTTATGGACTCTATCGGTAGATGCAGTTTAAGAGTTGCTTAAAAAATATATATATAATATTAACACTAATAATGATCAAGATGTGTGAGGTAAGAACAAAATGATTAAGAGGCTAAGTAATGAATTGTGTGGCGATTCCTCCTGGAATCGTGACAATTATGGTATCAAAGCAAAAACCGGGTTCTAAGATCGATTCTGCCGACTGCCTTCCAGCACTGACTGTCAACTGAGTACACTTCAGCAACTGTAAGTATTTATGATTCTAGTAATGTCATTAAGTTAAGATGTGTTTATGACTAATTGTTTAGGAATCCCAAGATGGTGAGAGGTCAACAAAGAGATGATAACGTGGATAGTCACACTATTGCTCAACTAACTGAGTTAGTAATTTGCCAATCCCGCCAAGTTGAGCAGCTCATGACCGCCAGGGAAGAACAATGGAATTCGAGTATGAATATTGTCCGAGAACATGGGGATTAGCGTTTTCACCGACTTCGACCCCCCGACTTTCAATGGTCAAGTTTCAGATCCTGCTTATGCTGAGGAATGGATTCGAAAGATGGAGGACATGTTCAAGTATGCAAAGGTGGACGAGGGAGATAAGGTCACATGTGCCGTCTATCATCTGGAACTGAGTGCAAGGCATTGGTGGGACTCAATCTAGTGCACCATTAATGCAGGAGCTATGACCTGGGAAATGTTTAAAACTGCTTTCTTTGACAAGTATTTCAATAGGACTGTTCGGGCCAGCAAGAAGATGAATTTACGTCAAACTGGCTCTGTGACGGATTACATATGCAAATTTGAGGCTTTATCACGGTTTGCTCCCCGATTGGTTGAGGATGATGAGGACAAGATTCATCAATTTGTTCAAGGATTGAAGCCGAGTCTATACATGAGGGTGAAGACTGCTGGAATACATAATGTATCGTATGGTGAGGTGACGGCTAAGGCCTTGGAATTGGAAGAGGCTGAGATAACAACGTATGCACAGCGTGAACAGCCAAGGAAATTCACTAAGGAAGCTCAGCCGCCACCACTTCAGAACAAAGGGTGGCAACCGCAACAGAACAGGGGCCAACCATAACAACAGAGAGGTGTAAAGAGACCCTTCAATCCAAATGATGATCAGGAGAAAGGAAAACGACCATTAGCTCCCCTATGCCCCACCTGCCAGAAGAATCACCTCGGCGAATGCAAGTTGCATTCTGGTCGTTGCTACAGATGTGATAAGGTTGGACATATAGTCAGAGACTGCCCATGCCGCCAGATCCAAACCGAACAAGAGTAATGCCCAGAGTCTTTGCTATGATGGAAGATGAGGATGCCATGCAACATACGATCATAACAGGTACAATTATGATCTGTGGTAATTCTGCTTATACACTCATAGACACAGGAGCCACACACTCATTTATAGCAACCATGTTTGTGTGTAAGCATAAGTTAGAACTCTTACCAACTGATAGGCCATATAGTGTCATGTTACTGTCAGGGAAATCCTTACATTCTGAACATATAGTGAAGGGTGACATTGTGTCCATAGGAGATAAGAAGTTATATGTAGAACTGATTGTAATCGACATGAAGGGATATGAGGTTATATTAGGGATGGATTGGTTATTCAGGCATCATGCCACAATAAGTTATAGGTCTGGTTTGGTTAAATTCAGACCCTCGAATGGATATCGGTATACCTTTCAAGATATCCCAAAAATAAGTAAAATGCCGATTATATCCTCGTTAGAGACTCAACGAATATTGAAAGGTGGTTGTGAGAGTTACCTAGCTAGTATAATGGATGTTCGGGTGGAAGATAAGATAGAATTACAAGATATTTCTATAGTCCGAGAGTTTCTGGAAACATTTTTGGATGATTTTCTGGGATTACAACCTGATAGAGAAATAAAGTTTGTAATTGATACATATCCCGAGGCATTACCTGTATCTAAGAATCCATATCGCATGGCACCTGTTGAGTTGAAGGAGTTGAAAGTCCAACTGCAAGAATTGGTTGATAAGGGATTTACACGCCCTAGCAGTTCACCCTGGGGTGCACCCGTGCTATTTGTCAAGAAGAAAGATGGTTCCCTTAGGATGTGTATAGATTATAGAGAATTGAACAAGTTGACAATTAAGAATAAGTACCCCTTGCCCCGAATTGATGACTTGTTTGACCAATTACAAGGAGCTAAAGTATTTTCGAAGATTGATTTACGTTTGGGCTATTACCAATTGAAGGTCAAGGAGAGTGATATACCTTAGACAGCTTTCAGGACCCGTTATGGACATTATGAATTCCTTGTAATGTCATTTGGATTAACTAATGCACCTGCAGCTTTTATGGATTTGATGAACCGAGTGTTCCGTGAATATTTGGATAAGTTTGTGATTGTATTCATAGATGATATCTTAATTTACTCACGGACTAAAGCTGATCACGAGGAACACTTAAGAATAGTCTTGACAACCCTGAAACAGCAGCAACTCTATGCCAAGTTGTCTAAGTGTGAGTTCTGGTTGGATAAAGTCAACTTCTTAGGTCATGTTGTTCTGCCGATGGCATATCAGTAGATCCAACTAAAATTCAGGCTGTTAAGGATTGGCCATAGCCAAGGAATGCCAGTGAAGTCTGTAGTTTTCTTGGTTTGGCAGGCTATAATAGGAAGTTTATTAAAGGATTTTCTATGATAGCTAAACCTTTAACTAATTTGACAAAGAAGGACATCAAGTACTCTTGGAGCGAAGCTTGTGAAGATGGCTTCCAAGCACTTAATTGAAATTAAGGACAGCCCCACTGTTGACTCTCCCAACTGAGGAAGGGAAGTTTAGTGTTTACTGTGATGCATCCAAGGTTGGATTGGGGTGTGTGTCTTAATGCAAGAAGGTAAAGTTGTGGCGTATGCCTCTAGAAGCTGAAGAGTTATGAATAGAACTACCCCACTCATGATTTGGAATTCGCTGCTGTTGTGTTTGCATTGAAGATTTGGAGGCACTACTTGTATGATCGGCAGTGTGATGTGTTTTTCAGACCACAACAGCTTGAAATACCTCTTTACTCAAAAGGAATTAAACATGAGGCAGAGATGTTGGTTAGAATTTATTAAAGATTATGACTTTGAAATCAAGTATCATCCGGCTAAGGCCCACGCTGTAGCCGATGCTTTAAGCAGAATGTCAACAACAATGCAACCCGCGGTATCAACCATGTCTGTACCTTTAAGGAAGGAAGTCCAGAAGTTCGAATTGGAAGTAGTTCCCGAGCTGTCAGCTTTACTGACTGAATTATCTATTCGACCAACTATTTTGGATAGGATCAAAGAGGCACAACAGATGGATTCAAAGGAGAATAATAGTATGATGAGTAAGTTAAAGGACGCCTCCTCTGAGTTCAGCCTCTCTAATGATGGTACTTTGAAATTTAGGAACCGATGGTACATTCCGAGTGTTAAGGAGTTGCGTGAGTTGATGTTGACTGAAGCTCATACATCTTCTTTCTCTGTACATCCTGGTAGCACCAAGATGTATCAGGATTTGAAGCTACATTATTGGTGGCCAAATTTAAAAAGGGATGTTGCTAAGTATGTAGAGTCATGCTTGGTATGCCAACAAGTCAAAGCCGAGCACCAGCGTCCAGGAGGTACCCTTCAGCCTTTACCTATCCCCGAATGGAAGTAGGAACACATAGCTATGGATTTCGTTGTAGGATTACCTAAGACAATTAAGGGACATGATAGTATTTAGGTTGTAATTGATAGACTGACGAAATCAACCCATTTCTTACCTATAAGAACAACTTACACGATGAACCAGCTTGTTGATCTGTATGTACAGGAAGTTATTAGGTTGCATGGGATCTCTGTATCTATTGTCTCTGATCGTGATCCAAGGTTTACCTCTCAGTTTTTGGAAAGGTCTACAAGGCGCACTTGGTACAAAGTTATCCTTCAGCACTGCCTTTCACCCGTAGACAGATGGTCAATCCGAGAGGGCTATTAGATACTTGAACACATGCTGCGGGCGTGTGTACTGGATTTTCAGTCATCTTGGAGCCAACACTTACCTCTTGTTGAGTTCTCCTACAACAACAGCTACCAGTCCACCATTGGTATGGCACCTTATGAAGCACTGTATGGCAGGAAATGTAGGTCACCTCTATATTGGGATGAGGTTGGCGAAGCAAAACTTCTAGGACCCGAACTTCTGCAGCAGATGTCTGAAAAGATTTCTGTTATTAGGAAGAGGATGATGACTGCTCAGAGTCGACAGAAGAGTTATGCAGACCATAGGAGGAGGGATCTTGAATTTACGGTCGGGGATGAAGTATTCCTGAAGGTTTCACCGTTCAAGGGAGTCTTAAGATTTGGCAAGAAGGGAAAACTTACTCCACGGTTTGTTGGACCCTTCCCTGTTTTGGCTAGAATCGTAGTACAGCTTACAGACTGCAATTGCCTCCATCATTGGAAAGGGTTCACAATGTCTTTCACGTGTCAATGTTAAGGAAATGCATACGAGATCCGACGCAAGTTATTCAGCCAACAGATATCGAGTTAGAGCCGACACTGGTGTATGAAGAAAAGCCGGTGCAAATATTGTAATCTGCAGTTAAGACTTTGAGGAATAAAGAGATTCCACTGGTGAAAGTTTTATGGAAGAATCATGACATCGAAGAAGCCACTTGGGAGTGACGACAGGACATGTTAGACAAATATCCAGGATTATTTGTTTGATTAATTTTTTAGGACGAAAATATTGTTTAAGGAGGGGTGGATGTAAAACCGACAAGACGACCAGGTGACTTTCCTAACTGTTTTAACAGTCATGAATATTCAATCTTCACGGTTTAGAATTTTGTGCCAAGCTTAATTAATTTCGTGTGGATTTAAACTAGGTTAAGTGGCAAAGTTGTAATAATAGTGGATTGAGACCGGTATTTAAAGAAAATGGAAAGGGTTCAAACCTACATTAAACCTTACTGTAGCCGTCATTACTCTCGGCGATTTTCTCTCCCGAGCTCTCGCTCTCTGTCAGCTGGAAATCTCTCCTTCGACGATCGGTGTCCTTGCTACTTCTCGGCTACTTTGTGCTCGAGGTACGAGTTTGGCAATGTTGCTATCTATTAGTCGTTAAGCTCTGTTTTCAGCTATGTGTTGAAGTTCTGGATTCTTCAATGGCCGTGTAATAATAAGGACGTTTTAAAATCCGAGATCGGTAATGTCATTCCGAATCGATTCTGGACATTTAAAATAACCAACCCTGGGTAATCGATAGTTGAGTCTGTCTATTTCGGTTTTTGGATTTCAGACTGCACAGAGTATTGAACTATAGATTCGGGAATAACTTTAGCTATTAGACCCTAGGATGACCTGTGATTAGAACTAATAGGATTTTGTTTTAACGACTGCAATGTAAATGTTTTAGGCGAAGAAGTCCGAAGAGAAAAGCTCAAGTTGCTAAGGAAACCAGGTAAGTGAATGTATATTTTCCGGTCATAGGACCCGAACATCAAGTGTGCTAGATAAACAACATGACGATTAGAGGCCATTTATGCTACTGTCTCGTACTTATGTTAATGTTTAGTTTAATGGTAAGTTTTCATGTTGGGAGGATGCTCTGTTCTGTAGCCGGATGATGTAGTATGTTTAGTCACCGGATGATGTAGTATGTTTAGTCACCGGATGATGTAGTATGTTTAGTCACCGGATGATGTAGTATGTTTAGTCACCGGATGATGTAGTATGTTTAGTCACCGGATGATGTAGTATGTTTAGTCACCGGATGATGTAGTATGTTTAGTCACCGGATGATGTAGTATGTTTAGTCACCGGATGATGTAGTATGTTTAGTCACCGGATGATGTAGTATGTTTAGTCACCGGATGATGTAGTATGTTTAGTCACCGGATGATGTAGTATGTTTAGTCACCGGATGATGTAGTATGTTTAGTCACCGGATGATGTAGTATGTTTAGTCACCGGATGATGTAGTATGTTTAGTCACCGGATGATGTAGTATGTTTAGTCACCGGATGATGTAGTATGTTTAGTCACCGGATGATGTAGTATGTTTAGTCACCGGATGATGTAGTATGTTAGTCACCGGATGATGTAGTATGTTTAGTCACCGGATGATGTAGTATGTTTAGTCACCGGATGATGTAGTATGTTAGTCACCGGATGATGTAGTATGTTTAGTCACCGGATGATGTAGTATGTTTAGTCACCGGATGATGTAGTATGTTTAGTCACCGGATGATGTAGTATGTTTAGTCACCGGATGATGTAGTATGTTTAGTCACCGGATGATGTAGTATGTTTAGTCACCGGATGATGTAGTATGTTTAGTCACCGGATGATGTAGTATGTTTAGTCACCGGATGATGTAGTATGTTAGTCACCGGATGATGTAGTATGTTTAGTCACCGGATGATGTAGTATGTTTAGTCACCGGATGATGTAGTATGTTTAGTCACCGGATGATGTAGTATGTTTAGTCACCGGATGAGTAGTATGTTAGTCACCGGATGATGTAGTATGTTTAGTCACCGGATGATGTAGTATGTTTAGTCACCGGATGATGTAGTATGTTTAGTCACCGGATGATGTAGTATGTTTAGTCACCGGATGATGTAGTATGTTTAGTCACCGGATGATGTAGTATGTTTAGTCACCGGATGATGTAGTATGTTTAGTCACCGGATGATGTAGTATGTTTAGTCACCGGATGATGTAGTATGTTAGTCACCGGATGATGTAGTATGTTTAGTCACCGGATGATGTAGTATGTTTAGTCACCGGATGATGTAGTATGTTTAGTCACCGGATGATGTAGTATGTTTAGTCACCGGATGATGTAGTATGTTAGTCACCGGATGATGTAGTATGTTTAGTCACCGGATGATGTAGTATGTTTAGTCACCGGATGATGTAGTATGTTTAGTCACCGGATGATGTAGTATGTTTAGTCACCGGATGATGTAGTATGTTTAGTCACCGGATGATGTAGTATGTTTAGTCACCGGATGATGTAGTATGTTTAGTCACCGGATGATGTAGTATGTTTAGTCACCGGATGATGTAGTATGTTTAGTCACCGGATGATGTAGTATGTTTAGTCACCGGATGATGTAGTATGTTTAGTCACCGGATGAGTAGTATGTTAGTCACCGGATGATGTAGTATGTTTAGTCACCGGATGATGTAGTATGTTTAGTCACCGGATGATGTAGTATGTTTAGTCACCGGATGATGTAGTATGTTTAGTCACCGGATGATGTAGTATGTTTAGTCACCGGATGATGTAGTATGTTTAGTCACCGGATGATGTAGTATGTTAGTCACCGGATGATGTAGTATGTTTAGTCACCGGATGATGTAGTATGTTTAGTCACCGGATGATGTAGTATGTTTAGTCACCGGATGATGTAGTATGTTTAGTCACCGGATGATGTAGTATGTTTAGTCACCGGATGATGTAGTCATCGGGATGATGGTAATGTAGTTTGTCGTTTAGTCACCAGATGATGTGAGTATTTTCTTGTCATTTAGTGCCCGAGTAACGTTTTAATTAGTCACGCGAGGCGCACATGACCACCGGTCGATGTAGTGTAAATATGAACATCTAGTGGAGAATGTTCGAGGACCGGGCGATGGTCTTTAATTAGACACGTGCAATGCCGGACCACCGGTGAATGTCTATTGCTGGTTGGAATCAGACGTGTCGCGTGGCGGGCACGTTATCATCGGTCGATGTGAGTTTATGACTCTATCGGTAGATGCAGTTTAAGAGATGCTTAAAAAAAAATATATATATAATATTAACACTAATAATAATCAAGATGTGTGAGGTAAGAACAAAATGATTAAGAGGCTAAGTAATGAATTGTGTGGCGATTCCTCCTGGGGTCGTGACAAAACATAACCTATCCACTATCCAGAACCAAACATCCTAAAATGTTTCTAACTATACAATGATTCACAACCGACCCAATTCGCCCAAAAAACCTCAAAGTACCTAACCGTTACCCCCCACAGGTCAAAATACGCGTCGACTGCCCATGCACACCACCGCAGCCGTTCTTCTTCAACCATCCTGTACATCGGGTGGAGGAACGTCGTCCTCACCTGCTTCGATATCACCTACACCATACAGACACACTATGATCTAAAGGCTCAGTAAGTTTCGTAAATGTAAATGCAAGTTGTGCATGAGTTTCAGAAATCATGCAACTTTTTCTTTTCATTACGTCGCAGACAGAATGTCACCGAAGTCTCGGCCTATTAGATGGAGAGGGCCCATCCCGCGGTCGGACTGCCCTCTTCACCTAACCGTCGGGGGGGGGGGGGGGGGGGCGGTACACGCTCACACCCATAACAGCCGTGCCTGAGCCCCACCTCGAGTAACTAGATACAGATTACATAGATTCATTACGTTCATTCATTTCATTTTCTTAACACGTGCAGAAATCCGTTTTCATGCTATTTTAAAATACGTGATGCATGAACAGTTATAGACATTAAATAAACAAACATCATACATACCATTGAGACCATAAAAAGTAATTAAAAGCATATCCTATAAAAGTACTAATCCTAACTACCCAACCTAAGCATTTAAACAAACGATTCTCCAATGATCCTCGACGCAACATCGGCGTACGGTGTAGGCCTCTCGGCCAAGTAAGTCATGAGAACTTACCTCGTGAGCGCTGAACTTCGAGCTCCGTCCACGAGCGTTGTTCGTCTGAGGCAAAACACAACAGTTGTCGTTAAAACGAGATTTAAACCATTAACGTCCAAATTTAACGAAACCTTAACTAAAGAAATTTTCCTAAAATTCTAACTTAACTCTTTGAGACATTTTATCGAGCAATTTATGCTCGTGAACTTCTAAACTCCATTGACGAAAATTTCCCAAACCTCAAATATCTGATTTTCAACCTAAACGCCGCATACACTCTAGATTTCATCCAATAACGTTTAATACGTTCAATATACTCACTAATACGACAAACCTATCGATTTCTAACTTTAAACTACGTTTTTCACAAAACATAAACGAAACCCTAACTATCGAAACTCGCGAAAACCGAATTACAATGCCCTAAAACCATAGATTCATATCTAGGGTTGCGAGAGGAGAAGAATACGCGAGGAACGGAAGACGAACGGAGGAGGAATCGACTGCCGGAATGTGGAACGCCGAGAGGAAGAATGGGAAATCGCCAGGGAGGAAAATTGTGAGCGTGGAGTGCTGGAGAAGAAGAAGTTTGTGTTTTAAATTAAAATTTTACTTAGCAAATTACCTTTTTGCCCTTCCTTTGATTTTCTATTTGTTTCGTTCTTCGTTTCGTTAATTAACTAACGATTTGGCTTCTCCAAATTTTCTTAATTTACCAATGGCTCCAACTCATTACCAGGATTCTTTTAAAACTATCCGTTCGCAATTCGGACCTCGTTTACTATTTTTACCAAAGTATCCTTTATATTACGATAAATGTAATTTTTCGTTAAATTAGCGTTAGACTCCTAAAATTCCCGAAATATTATTAAAATCCTTATAAATCATTAGGATCATAATAACGCTTTCTTTTCTCAAAATGGACTTGATTTGACATAATAACAAAAATATCATTATATTATTTATTTACAAAATCTCGTAAATCTAGGTGTTACATTCCATCCACCTTATTTAAAATTTTGTCCTCAAAATTTGATTACACAAACTACTCGGGATACCTAGCCATCATATCTTACTGTCGCTCCCAAGTCGCTTCTTCAACCTCGTGGTTCCGCCATAGGACTTTAACTAGCGGAATCTCTTTGTTGTGCAAAACTTTGATGGAAGACTCTAAAATACGTACCGACTTCTCCTCGTAAGTCAAGGTAGGCTGTACTTTGATCTCTCTTGCCTCCACGACATGCGATGGATCACGCAAACACTTCTGGAGCATAGAGACATGAAATACATTATGGATACCTTCCATTGAAGCCGAAAGCTGTAGTCGATACGCCATCTTCCCGATCTTCTTCAAAATAGGAAAGGGCCCCACATAACGAGGGTTTAACTTGTCCTTCCTTCCGAATCGCATCACACCTTTAAACGGATAAACTTTCAAGTAAACCTCATCACCTTCTTTGAATTCCAGTTCCCTCCGTCTCGTGTCAGCATAGCTCTTCTGTCGACTCTGAGATATTTCGATACGCTGTCTAATAATGGCAATCTTCTCTGCCGTTTGCTGTAGGATCTCGGGACCAACAATACTGGCTTCACTAACCTCGTCCCAATACAATGGAGATCTACACTTTCGCCCATACAAAGCCTCGTACGGAGCCATACCGATGGTAGCCTGGAAGCTGTTGTTGTAAGAGAACTCGATCAGTGGCAAATACCTGCTCCACGATCCATGAAATTCCAACACACAAGCTCTGAGCATATCCTCCAGAATCTGATTTGTTCTCTCTGTCTGACCATCAATCTGAGAATGAAATGCCGTGCTGAAATTCAGTTGAGTCCCCATAGCTTTGTGCAAACTCTTCCAGAACTTCGATGTAAACCTCGGATCTCTATCTGAGACAATAGAAACGGGTACTCCGTGCAATCCCACAACCTTCTGTACATAAAGCTCGGCGAGCTGGTCCATCGAAGATGTCATCTTCACAGATAAAAAGTGAGTCGACTTTGTCAATCGGTCCACAATCACCCAGAAGCCATCATGACCCTTCGTCGTCCTCGGGAGCCCCACAATAAAATCCATGGAGATCTGCTCCCATTTCCACTCCGGAAATAGGCAGTGGCTGTAATGTTCCGGCCGGCCTCTGGTGTTCTTGTAATGACCCCAGAGAGATCGTCACATAATCCGTATCTTTCTTAATAATTTAATTCTTATTACTCACACTCTATTCATTTTTGGTAATATATTTTTTTTTTGAAACATAACTTAGCTCAAGATATCATGCACGATTCAATAGGCATCGCTTGGCAGAGGAGTACATTATACATCTGCCGGCGGGCAGGGTAAAATGCTCCATCCGATAAAACACTTCAGCTCTTAAGCTGCACCTAACGATGGAGAAATAAACTTGCATCTGCCGATCATACCCCAACAGATTTCTATACTTATTTACTTACTCCTGCCGGTCGCTAAACGACAAGTATGGAGTTCACATCTTCCGTTAGAGAAAGATTTCATCATCCGATTCGTCACGTGAAACTCATGTGACGAACTTATCACCGCCTAATAGAGGACATCTTCCGGTGAGCACGAGCTTAACACGTGACCCTTTAAAACTTCGCTAGATAGGAGATATCATCCGATGGGCACGTGCATCACTCGTGGTTCATTTAACCTCGTTCAGCATCAGCAATACACTACACATACCGGTCACTAGACGACCAAATAACATCTCATCATCCGATAGCTTAAACGCACTACATCTACCGATCACTAGATGACAAAATAGCACTCTCATCATCCGATAGCTTAAACGCACTACATCTACCGATCACTAGTTGACAAAATAGCACTCTCATCATCCGATAGCTTAAACGCACTACCTCTACCGATCACTAGATGACAAAATAACACTCTCATCATCCGATAGCTTAAACACACTACATCTACCGGTCACTAGATGACAAAATAACACTCTCATCATCCGATAGACATAACCTTCACTGACTTCAAACTTCAATGGCATAACATTCATATTAATGAAAATCAGTAACTCACCCAGAATTCATATAGCGGAAGACTTAAGCAAACATACCAACCAATGCTCCTTAAAATTATTTCCAGGTTCAGTGGTCAACAGACATCTTTAAAAGAAGATTCAATGTTATAAAATAGACTCATTCTACTTAAACTATCATATTCATTATCATAATTAAAATCGTAAAAACATTAACCAGGGATCTCATTTGCCATCCAGCCACAGATTTTGCTCCCTGAACACCTTCCAGCAACCGAGCTTAGACATCCTCATTAACTTTGAGATTCTCACCTGAAAACTCGTCACCTGCATCATAAGGTTAAAACTATAAGCCTAATGCTTAGTAAGGAATGCAATACTAATAAGTATGCATGAATGCTCATTTTGAGAAAACAAACGCTCATGAATCTTTTCTTATTCATATTCATACTCAAAGTTTTCATTTTTGTTCATCATTCATATTCATTGTTCATAATCATCATTCATATACATCATTCATGTTCATCGTTCATATTCATTGTTCATAATCATCATTCGTATACATCATTCATGTTCATCGTTCATATTCTTCGTTCACGTTGTGTGGATTAAGGGAGGATTTGTGCCGGTAAAGGGGGTTTGACAGTGAGAGTGCACATAGTTCCCTTACGGGTCGTATCATGGTCCTTCTTTTGGACAGTGACATACGCCAAACCGCCCCCTGATGACTCTTATTTTAGAGTCATTTTATGCTAATTTTACATAAGAAAACTTATATGAATTGAGTGATTGTAATAATAAATTGGTATGAATTTATTATAATTGCTATGCAATGCTGCAGCATTAGGGCTTTGATTGAATTTAATATATTTAATGCTGATTTTCTATTAAAAGCATGATTTTTCTCTTTAATTTGAATTTTATATTTTCATATTTGAATGCAAGGATTATAGCGGGAAAAATCAAGTTTAAAAGTGATATTTGTTAGAGAAAATCATGGTTGCCAAAATTTGAGGATTTATTTTGATTATAATTTGATGCAAATTACTAAGAAGAGAGAGAGGAGACTACTATTAAGGAAGATCAAATATGTTGAAGATTTTGTGGAGAAAAGAAAACGGGCAGCGAATGAAGTAAAAAATAGGGCAGCGGTAGAATTACAAAAAATGGGCAGCACTATATGACAAAAGTGGCGGTAGATGCTGAAAGAAGAAAGTAGAAGATGGAAGCTAGGCAGCTGGGCAGCGGAAGACTAAAAGGGAAAGAAGAAAGCTGGGAAGCTGGGCAGCGGAAGAAGTAAATTCGGGCAGCACAAAAGGACAAAACAGCAGTAGAAATTAAAAGGAAGAAAATAGAAGCTGGGCAGCGGATGATGGCAAAAACTGGGCAGCATCGGATGGTGGAGAAAAACTGGGCAGCGGAAGATGTGAAGAGAAAGTGAAGGCAAACAAACTTAATCAAGGTGGAGAATAATTTGGAAAGAGAAAAGAATTGACACTTGGCATGCAGAAGAGGACAAAATAGGAAGGGAAAATCAATTGGAACATGGAAGTACGTGAACCCAAAGAGAGAGAACCATTCTGGAAAGCTAAAAAGAAAAGGGAAATAATTAAATATAATTGAGATTGGAGAGAGAAAGAGAAGATTGCATGCAAAATTAAAGGGATATTTTGTTTAAAGAAAAAGAATTCTGGTGTAACAAAATTGCTTGGCAGAGAGAGGGATTAGCTGGCTGGACAAGAAGCTCTGGATCTGAAGAAACCCGCCAGCGCCGTTTCTTGAATTTTCTCCTTCTCCTACTATTTTTATTGCATTATTTTTCTATGAACACAATTGTTTTTAGTTTTATTTTAATTATGTCTAGTAGCTAAACTTTAATCTTGGTTAGGACGATAGTATTTGTTGCGATATTTTGCTACGATCTTAGTTTTGTTTCTGCAATTATCTATTGAACAATTATTTGTGAAATTTTCTTGCTAAGTCAGATCGTATCAATAGATAGGTTGACGATTCATGTTTATATTGTATCGACAGATAGATATAAATTTTAGATGCACGAATAATTAATCGAATTAAATTGTTACAACGTAGTTAACATTAATTTGATTGGCGATAAGAATAGCACATATCGAAAATTCAATATTAGTTACATTCTTTCAAGGTAGAAAGAAATTCTAATTTGAATTTACCTAGGCAATTAGAAAGAATCCTAGAAAATATTTTTATTCTTGCTGTTTTTTAGATAATGCTGCAGAGCATTAGTAGCAGAATCATCGTAACGAAGAAAATCGATCCTAGCCAAGGCTTTCTTTTATCGTTTTTACCTCTTTTATTCTGATTTACTTTGTTTCATTGTCATTCTAATTTTATTTCGAATTATTTTCATTTATCATCTAATATTTTTATAAGATTTTTATAGCGATTAATTCAATTAACAATATCCTCGTGGGATCGATACTTTACTTACTCTATTACTTCGTTAGCTACACGTGCACTTGCGTGTAAAGGTATAAAATCACTAACAAGTTTTTGGCGCCGTTGCCGGGGATATTGCTTAGTTGTGATTATTTTGCTATAATTATTTTATTTTATTTTACGTTATTTTATTTTATTTTGTTTCTCTATTTTCAAGTATTCGTGATTTATGTTTGACGATTGAAGAAGCTAATATGGATAACCATGAAAGAGAAAGAATATTTCTGAATCGAATAATTGATGACCGAGATCGACCTATTCAAGACTTCGCCATACCAACACTCGATTATCTGAATCCTGGTATTGTGAGACCAGAATTAAATGCTACCCGATTCGAGCTTAAACCGGTCATGTTTCAGATGCTTCAAACAATTGGACAATTTAGTGGAATTGTCACAGACAATCCTCATCGTCATCTCAAAGCATTTGGAGAAGTGAGCGACTCGTTTCATTTTCTCGGAGTTTCTGTTGAAGCATTAAGGCTCAAACTATTCCCATATTCTTTAAGAGATCGAGCACGAGATTGGTTGGATAGCATCTCATCAAATACAATTAATACGTGGGGGAATTTAGCCAAGCAGTTTATCATGAAATACCATCCGCCAGTGAGGAACGCGAGAATGAGGAACGAAATCATAAGTTTCCAGCAGCGAAATGACGAGTCACTGTACGAAGCTTGGGACAGATTCAAGGAACTACTCAGGCAATGCCCTAACCATGGAATACCACACTGGATTCAGTTGGAAACGTTTTACAATGGATTAAATGGGCAGACAAGATCAATTATAGACGCTGCAGCAAACGAGACACTTCTCTCTAAATCCTTTAATGAAGCTTATGATTTGCTTGAGAGGATGGCAGTGAACAGTTATCAATGGTCTTCGGAAAGATTTAACCCTACGAAGCGGGCACCTGAAATTTATGATTTGGATAAGGTGTCGTCTTTGAATGCAAAGATTGCTACGCTGGAAAATGCTATCAATTTGATGAACACACCATCCAGGCCAATAACCAGAGAAGTTTCTTGCGTCTTTTATGGAGAAAACCACGATAAAAATTTCTATCCTACTAATCCAGAATATGTAAATTATGATGGGTACAATATTAACAACAATCCATATTCGCAGACGTACAATCCTGACTGGAAACAACATATAGAGTTTCAATGGGATTCGCAGCCGCATAATGCTTCAGCATCACATAGACCTGCTGAAAATTACACTCAAGGCTTCTCACAGCCAACTAATACTTCAATACATCAAGAACAATCAGATAGCTTCGCCAGAGAATATGCTGCTGAGACAGATGTAATATTGTTGAACTTGGCTACAGCAATGAAGAATATTGAAACACAAATGGGGCAGCTCACTCAATCTTTAAGCACACGAACAGCAAGACAATTACCAAGCAATACAAAAGTGCCACAAAGATCAGAAAAGGAATATTGCAAGGCCATAGTATTGAGGAATGGAAGCGAACTGGAAATTCCAGAAAAGCAACAGAAAGCAGAAAATTTAAACAAACAAGAAGAGTTGGTGGAACAAGATGATGTGGAAAAAGCAGAAAAGGATAATCTAGAAATTGGCATTGTAGAAACTGATGCTGCAGAAATGTCACCACAGCAACGATGTGAATTGGAAACTCAGAGGCCACCACCACCATTCTCTCAAGGACTACAGAAGCATGCAGAAAAAGAAATTTTTGAGAGAATGGAGGAGAGTATTGGCTATGGCAGAAACGTGAATAACCAGTAGTTTACTTTTAATGCATTGAAAGCTATGAAGCGCCCATACGATAAAGAAGATTGCTTCAGCATATCTGTAAGGATGAAAATGGAAGACACGAGGCAATTTCCTAGGAGCCAAGGGAAACAGTTTGAGGTATTTGTTCGAACGAAGGATAACCCAGAAGCTTTCAAGCCATTTGTTGAAAACGCACCTACACAGGAGCTTAAGCATCTGCCCTCTTACCTCAAACATCAAGTGACCATAGCATATCATTAGAAACGTGAAGTATGGGAAAGTCAAGCTGAAGACTTAAAACATCAAGCGCTTATTGGGAGGCAACCCAATTTTTTTATATCCTTTTGTATTAGTTTTTATTTATTGTTCTTTGTTTGTTTTTGTTTTAGCTAAAAATAAACTCAGGTTTGCACAAATCAGGGAAGAAGAAGCTGATGAAGAGGAAGCAACATGAAACCCTCCTTCCAATGGAACGAAAAAGGAAATACCAGGGAAGTCCTAACCCCCCTTAGTTTTATTTTGCTTTAATTTCTTTTTTCTGAACTTCATTTGTTTGGCAATGGGGACACTGCCAATTTTTAAGTGTGGGGGTGCATGCATGTTAGTGTCCTTGTTTAATTTGGATTTCTGGAAGTGGATTGTTTAACTTAGATGTTTATTTTCTGTTTAAGTTGAATGTTTGAAAACTGTTTAGAATATGTATTTATTTTTGTGCCCAATGTTGTTTAGTGCGTTGCCTGATTGTCTTTGTTCTGTTGATTTATTTTCTTTGTTCTGTTTGGTTTATAGTGTTCTAATTGGTTTATAGATTATTCATGACAAAAACAGTGAATTTGGAAAATGAAAGATAACAGTAAATTTCCTAATATCCTTTAATTTAGTGAGTTATTGAATAATATCATTGTCACATATTATTAGAAATCAATTAAGATTTATTCCCATAAATTTCGTTGTCCCTAACACACAAACTCCTTTTAGTTGCTTAGGAATATCATCATTTCTAGATATTACAATTATATCTAGGTGTCAATAATTTAGTGTTTGATTAAAAAAATTAGCAATTAGAGAATTCTTCTTAGAAAATATATAATAAATAATAAGTTTGGGGGTTATTACAAAAAAAAAAAACAAAACAAAAAAAAAAGCATAAATACAATTTCCTAATCTACTTTCAATTTCGAGTGAGCCTTTTGGATACTCGATGGGTAGAAATAAATTAGAGGAACTTTGGGAGGAACTCCGTTGCATAATTATTGGCTATACTCCTCTATTTCATATGAGTATGTATCTTGAGGTGACACTATTGAGTAACCAGAGAACTTCATCACCAATGTTGTCAATCGCGTAAAAAGGTAGTGTGATTTATAGATAAAGTCAATGTAAAAAATAAAAAATCATAAAAAATAAAAAAAAAATAAATAAATAAATAAATCCCCTCACTTATTTTAAAATAAAAAATAAAAAAGAATCTTTAAATGCTAATGGATTTATTGTGATGACCCGAATATGCACGTATAGGTACGATGGCTGCACGAACCGGAACCCGGATGGCGGTACGTCCGCGCGGGCAAACCGGAAGGTGACAGGTCGTAAAAAGGGGGTCGTCACAATCCCACATCGCTTGGGGAAATATGTGGAAATGAAACATATGTAAAGAGACCCTCCCATCATAGTAAGACGCGTTTTGGAGCACGATTGACAACGGATCCCATAAGAACTCCGAAGTTAAAAGTGCTTCAGCGAGAGCAATTCTAGGTTGGGTGACCTTCCGGGAAGTTCTCGCCAAACAAAGCCGTGAGGGGAGGATATTGTGCTGCGGCCCAATCCCCAGAGCGGATGGGATATGGGGTCGTTATAAATGGTATCAAAGCCTGTACCCAACCGAAAATGTGGCCAACGAGGACGTTGGGCCCCTGAAGGGGGGTGATTGTGATGACCCGAATATGCACGTATAGGTACGATGGCTGCACGAACCGGAACCCGGATGGCGGTACGTCCGCGCGGGCAAACCGGAAGGTGACAGGTCGTAAAAAGGGGGTCGTCACAATCCCACATCGCTTGGGGAAGTATGTGGAAATGAAACATATGTAAAGAGATCCTCCCATCATAGTAAGACGCGTTTTGGAGCACGATTGACAACGGATCCCATAAGAACTCCGAAGTTAAAAGTGCTTCAGCGAGAGCAATTCTAGGTTGGGTGACCTTCCGGGAAGTTCTCGCCAAACAAAGCCGTGAGGGGAGGATATTGTGCTGCGGCCCAATCCCCAGAGCGGACAATATCTTGCTGGGATACGGGGTCGTTACATTTATGAAGGACATTAGAGAGTTGACATCCTATGATATGTATTGTGATTTCTAGTTTTGATTGTTGAACTTAGCAATTCAAATGGAGTTTGAGCACACACACACTTTGAAATTGGGTTTATTGGGAATTAAATCTATGTTGATTACTTTTAATTGTTATAGTGAAATTTTTCAATAATTTACAAGTTATTAGATATTTTGAAATTATACAAATTTGGTCAATGTTATCTTGGGAACTTATTTTTGCATCACTCGAGGACGAGTAATGGTTTAAGTTTGGGGGTATTTGATGACTCTTATTTTAGAGTCATTTTATGCTAATTTTACATAAGAAAACTTATATGAATTGAGTGATTGTAATATTAAATTGGTATGAATTTATTATAATTGCTATGCAATGCTGCAGCATTAGGGCTTTGATTGAATTTAATATATTTAATGCTGATTTTCTATTAAAAGTATGATTTTTCTCTTTAATTTGAATTTTATATTTTCATATTTGAATGCAAGGATTATAGCGGGAAAAATCAAGTTTAAAAGTGGGATTTGTTAGAGAAAATCATGGTTGCCAAAATTTGAGGATTTATTTTGATTATAATTTGATGCAGATTACTAAAAAGAGAGAGAGGAGACTACTATTAAGGAAGATCAAATATGTTGAAGATTTTGTGGAGAAAAGAAAACGGGCAGCGGATGAAGTAAAAAATAGGGCAGCGGTAGAATTACAAAAAATGGGCAGCACTATATGACAAAAGTGGCGGTAGATGCTGAAAGAAGAAAGTAGAAGATGGAAGCTAGGCAGCTGGGCAGCGGAAGACTAAAAGGGAAAGAAGAAAGCTGGGCAGCGGAAGAAGTAAATTCGGGCAGCACAAAAGGACAAAACAGCAGTAGAAATTAAAAGGAAGAAAATAGAAGCTGGGCAACGGATGATGGCAAAAACTGGGCAGCATCGGATGGTGGAGAAAAACTGGGCAGCGGAAGATGTGAAGAGAAAGTGAAGGCAAACAAACTTAATCAAGGTGGAGAACAATTTGGAAAGAGAAAATAATTGACACTTGGCATGCAGAAGAGGACAAAATAGGAAGGGAAAATCAATTGGAACATGGAAGTACGTGAACCCAAAGAGAGAGAACCATTCTGGAAAGCTAAAAAGAAAAGGGAAATAATTAAATATAATTGAGATTGGAGAGAGAAAGAGAAGATTGCATGCAGAATTAAAGGGATATTTTGTTTAAAGAAAAGGAATTCTGGTGTAACAAAATTGCTTGGCAGAGAGAGGGATTAGCTGGCTGGACAAGAAGCTCTGGATCTGAAGAAACTCGCCAGCGCCGTTTCTTGAATTTTCTCCTTCTCCTACTATTTTTATTGCATTATTTTTCTATGAACACAATTGTTTTTAGTTTTATTTTAATTATGTCTAGTAGCTAAACTTTAATCTTGGTTAGGACGATAGTATTTGTTGCGATATTTTGCTACGATCTTAGTTTTGTTTCTGCAATTATCTATTGAACAATTATTTGTGAAATTTTCTTGCTAAGTCAGATCGTATCGATAGATAGGTTGACGATTCATGTTTATATTATATCGACAGATAGATATAAATTTTAGATGCACGAATAATTAATCGAATTAAATTGTTACAACGTAGTTAACATTAATTTGATTGGCGATAAGAATAGCACATATCGAAAATTCAATATTAGTTACATTCTTTCAAGGTAGAAAGAAATTCTAGTTTGAATTTACCTAGGCAATTAGAAAGAATCCTAGAAAATATTTTTATTCTTGCTATTTTTTAGATAATGCTGCAGAGCATTAGTAGCAGAATCATCGTAACGAAAAAAATCGATCCTAGCCAAGGCTTTCTTTTATCGTTTTTACCTCTTTTATTCTGATTTACTTTGTTTCATTGTCATTCTAATTTTATTTCGAATTATTTTCATTTATCATCTAATATTTTTATAAGATTTTTATAGCGATTAATTCAATTAACAATATCCTCGTGGGATCAATACTTTACTTACTCTATTACTTCGTTAGCGACACGTGCACTTGCGTGTAAAGGTGTAAAATCACTAACACCCCCAACCCTCGCTTAATTTACGTTGCATAAGTTTTATATTCTTATCTTGTTCATGAGAAAGTATACTCTTAAAACATTTTCATATGCATAAAACATTCATGATGCATGCACATGAAGATTCTTAAATCATCAAGTTACAGAACAGAGCACCATTCGACATGAAACCTTACCATTGAGCTAATCATCAGCATAAACATTAGACAGTAACATAAGGGAAACTTCTAATCATCGTATGAGTTTCTACCTAGTATCCTTTGATGTAGGGTCCTAATGACCGAGAAACCTACACATTCACTTACCTGGTCTCCTTAGCAATTTGGGTTCCTTTCTCTTCAAACTTCTTCACCTAAAATATTTACATTGCAGTAGTTAAAACAAAATCCTATTAGTTCTAATCATAAGTCATCCTAGGATCTAATGGCTATAGTCACTCCCGAATCCTTAGTATAGTTCTCTGTGCAGTTTGAAATCCAAAACCCAAAACAGACAGATTCGATTAGCGATAACCCAGGGTTGGTTGTTTAATGGCCAAAATCGATTCCGAATGACATTGACTTTCAGATTTTAAAATATCCTTACAAATACTCGGCCATTGAAGAGTCCAAAACCTCAACACAAAGCTGAAAACAGAGCTTAACGACTAAAAGTTAGCTACATTGCCAAACTCGTACCTTGAGCACAAAGTAGCCGAGAAGCAGCAAGGAAACGATCGTCGAAGGAGGGATTTCCTGTCGACAGAGAGCGAGAGCTCGGGAGAGAAAATCGCCGAGAGTAATGACGGCTACAGTGAGGTTTAATTGGGGTTTGAATCCTTTCCATTTTCTTTAAATACTGGCCTCAATCCTCCATTATTACAACTTTGCCACACAACCTAGTTTAAATCCACATGTAATTAATTAAGCTTGGCATAAAATTCTAAATCATGAAGATCGAATAATCATGGCCATTAATTCAGTTAGGAAGTCACCTGGTTGAAGTTGTCGGGTGTTACATCCACCCCTCCTTAAACAAAATTTTCGTCCCCGAAAATTGATAAAGCGAAGAGTTCTGAATATTTGTCCATCATGTCCTGCCGTCTTTCCCATGTGGCTTTCTCAATACCATGATTCATCCATAAAACTTTCACAAGGGGGATTTCCTTATTCCTCAGAGTTTTCACTGCAGATTCCAAAATTCGCACTGGCTTCTCTTCATACGTTAGTGTCGGCTCAATCTCAAAATTCACTGGTTTAACAACTTGTGTAGGGTCCCGTATGCATTTTCTTAACATTGACACGTGAAAGACATTGTGAACCCTTTCCAATGATGGAGGCAATTTCAACCTATAAGCCGTACTGCCAATCCTTTCTAAGACAGGGAATGGTCTAATAAATCGTGGGGGTTAGCTTTCCTTTCTTACCAAATCTCAGGACTCCTTTAAATGGTGAAATCCTCAGGAAAACTTCATCATCAACAGAAAACTCAAGGTCTCTTCTCCTCTGATCTGCATAACTCTTCTGTCGGCTCTGTACTGTTATCATTCTTTTCTTAATAGTGGCAATCTTGTCTGACATCTGTTGCAAGATCTCGGGACCTAGGAGTTTTGCTTCAACGACCTCATCCCAATACAAAGGTGACCTGCACTTTCTGCCATAAAGTGCTTCATAAGGTGTCATACCTATGGTGGACTGGTAACTATTGTTGTAAGAGAATTCAACCAAGGGCAGGTATCGACTCCACGACGCCTGGAACTCAAGCACACATGCCCTCAACATATCCTCGAGTATTTGAATTGTTCGTTCAGATTGTCCATCGGTTTGTGGGTGGAAGGCAGTACTAAAAGATAACTTTGATCCTAACGTTCCTTGCAAACTTTGCCAAAATCTTGAGGTGAACCTAGGATCACGATCGGATACAATAGATAAAGAAATTCCATGCAATCTGATGATTTCTTGGACTTACAGATCAGCAAGCTGGTCCATTGTGAAAGTCATTCTTACAGGTATAAAGTGTGCCGATTTTGCCATTCTATCAACTATGACCCAAATACTATCATGTCCTTTAGTTGTCTTTGGCAAACCTACAACAAAATCCATGGCAATGTTTTCCCACTTCCATTCAGGGATTGGTAGGGGTTGAAGAGTACCTCCTGGGCGTTGGTGTTCTGCTTTAACCTGTTGGCATACCAAACATGACTCCACATACATAGCAACATCCCTCTTCATATTTGGCCACCAATAATGTAACCTTGGATCCCGATACATCTTGGCGCTACCAGGATGCACAGAAAAGGAAGATGAATGAGATTCAGCCAAGATCAACTCACGCAACTCCTTATCATTCGGAATGTACAATCGGTTCTTAAATTTCAAAATACCAACATTAGAGAGACTGAACTCCGAGGAGGCGTCCTTTAATTTACTCATCATGCTACTATTCTCCTTCGCATCCTTTCGTTGTGCCTCTTTGATCCTGTCCAAAATAGTTGGTCTGATAGATAAACCAGCCAGTAAAAATGACAGCTCGGGAACTATTTCCAATTCGAACCTCTGAACTTCCTTCCTCAAAGGTATAGACATGGTTGATAACGCGGGTTGCATTGTCGTTGACATTCTGCTTAAAGCATCGGCTACAGTATTAGCCTTGCCTGGATGATACTTAATTTCGAAGTCATAGTCTTTAACAAATTCTAACCAACGTCTCTGTCTCATGTTTAATTCCTTTTGAGTAAAGAGGTACTTCAGGCTTTTATGGTCGGAAAATACCTCACACTATTGTCCATACAGATAATGTCTCCAAATCTTTAATGCAAACACAACTGCGGCTAATTCCAAATCGTGAGTGGGGTAGTTCTGTTCATAATTCTTTAGCTGCCTAGAGGCATACGCTATAACCTTGCCTTCTTGCATCAAAACACACCCCAGTCCAACTTTGGATGCATCACAATAAACACTAAACTTTCCTCTTTCAGTTGGGAGAGTCAAAAGTGGGACTGTCGTTAACTTCTGCTTGAGTGTCTGGAAGCCATCTTCACAAGCTTCGGTCCAAGAGTACTTAGTGTCCTTCTTTGTCAAACTAGTTAAAGGCTTAGCTATCATAGAAAATCCTTTAATAAACTTCCTATAATAGCTTGCCAAACCAAGAAAACTACGGACTTCACTGACATTCCTCGGCTGTGGCCAGTCCTTAACAGCCTGAATCTTGGTTGGATCTACTGATATACCCTCAGTAGAAATGACATGGCCTAAAAAGTTAACCTTATCCAACCAAAATTCACACTTGGACAACTTGGCATAAAGTTGTTGCTGTTTCAGGGTTGTCAAAACCATTCTTAGGTGTTCTTCGTGGTCAGTTTCAGTTTGTGAGTATATGAGAATATCATCTATGAATACAATCACAAACTTGTCCAAGTAATCATGAAACACTCGATTCATCAAATCCATAAAAGCTGCAGGTGCATTGGTTAACCCAAACGACATCACAAGGAATTCATAATGTTCATAACGGGTCCTAAAAGCTGTCTTAGGTATATCACTTTCCTTAACCTTCAGTTGGTAGTACCCCGAACGCAAGTCAATCTCTGAAAACACCTTAGCTCCTTGCAATTGGTCAAACAAGTCGTCAATTCGGGGCAAGGGGTATTTATTCTTAATTGTCAACTTGTTCAGTTCTCAGTAATCTATGCATATCCTTAGGGAACCATCTTTCTTCTTAACGAATAACACAGGTGCACCCCAGGGAGAACTACTAGGGCGTATGAATCCCTTGTCTACTAATTCCTGTAGTTGGACTTTTAACTCCTTTAGTTCAACAGGTGCCATGCGATAAGGATTCTTAGATACAGGTAATGCCTCGGGATACGTATCAATTACAAATTCTATTTCTCTATCGGGTGGTAATCCTGGCAAATCATCCATAAACACATCAGGAAACTCTTTAATTATAGAAATATCTTGCAGCTCTACTTTGTTCTTTACCCGAATATCGATCACACTAGCTAGATAACTCTCAAAACCATCTTTCAATAACTGCTGAGCCTCTAGCGATGATATAATCGGTATCTTACTTATTTTTGGGATAGCATGGAAAGTGTACTGATCTCCATTAGGGGGTCGAAACTCGACTAATCCAGACCTACAACTTATCGTGGTATAATGCCTGGATACCCAATCCATTCCTAATATAACTTCATATCCGTTCATGTCAACTACAATCAGTTCTGCATATAACTTCTTATCTTCTAGGGACACAATATCGCCTTTCAATATCTGCTCAGAATACAAGGACTTTCCTGATGGTAACATCACACTATATGGCCCATCAGCTGGTAAGTATTCTAACTTATGCTTACACACAAACAAGGTTGCAATAAATGAGTGTGTGGCTCCCGTGTCTATAAGTGTATAAGCAAAAATATCGCAGATCATAATTGTACCTGTTATGACCGTATGCTGCATGGTATCCTCATCATCCATCATAGCTGTAACACCCGAGTTAATGGCCAGGTGATTTTCCTAACTGTATTAATGGTCATGAATATTTAATCTTTACAGTTTAGGACTTATACCAAGAATAATTAATTTCATGTGGATTTAAAATAGGTTGGGTGGAAAAGTTGTAATAATGGAGGGTGATGACCAATATATAAAGAAAAAGGAAATGTTTTAAACCTCACTTGAACCACTGTAGCCGACACCTTCTTTTTCGGCGATTTCTTCTCTCCCAAGCTCTTGCTCTCTGCTTCCAGCATACCCTCTTCGACGATCGGTTTCTCTGCCACTACTCGACTACTCTGTGCCCGAGGTATGCAATAGTCAATGTAGCTATCTGTTAGCTTGTTAGCCCTGTTTTCTACTCGGCATTGGAGTTTTGGATTTTCCAATGGCCAACTAATAGTAAGAACATTTGGAATCTGAGAGTGGGAATGCTTTAATCAAATTGATTCTGGACATTTAGAACAACCACCTCTGAGTTATCGATAATCGAATCAGTCTGTTTTGGTTTTGGATTTCAAACTGCACAGGGTATTAGACTAAGGATTCAGGAATGACTTTAACTATTAAATCTTAGGATAACTTGAGATTAGAACTATTAGGATTTTGTTTTAACTACTGCAATGTAAATGTTTTAGGTGAAGAAGTTTGAAGAGAAAGAGCTAATAGAGCCCTACATCGTGAGAGTACTAGGTTGAGATGTCTAATGTTTACCTTATGATAATGAGCTTGTCTGCACTTGAAGGACTTATGTATGTTGCGAATTATACTATTTGATGACCTGCTAGTGAATGTGAAGTTGTCTGCTCTGGTATGATCCTTGTCATAGTTTGATGAGTTAAAAGTTCTCATGTTCATGCATCATGAATGTTTCTCAAGCATAAGAAAATGTTTTAACGCATGATTTCCATGAACAAGATATGTATGTATATATATGTATATATATAAGATTTATGCAACGTGGATTAAGTGAGGGTTGGGGGCGGTTTGGCGTATGTCACAGTCCAAAGAAGGACATATGAATACGACCCGCAGTAGGGAACAAGATCAAACTCACTGTCGAACCCCCTTTACCGGCACAAATCCTCTCTTGATCCACACAACCTAAACAAAGAATATGATCAAAGACTATGAATGATGAATATGATCAATGACTATGAATGATGAATATGATCAATGACTATGAATGATGAATATGATCAATGACTATGAACGATAAATATGATTAATGACTATGAATGATGAATATGATCCATGACTATGAATGATGATTACGAGCAAAGACATGAACAAGAAAAGACTTATGAGCATGTGATTTTCCCAAATTATGCATTCATGCATCCATGTTAGTGTTGCATTTCTTACTAAGCATTAGGCTTATAGTTTAAACCTTATGATGTAGGTGACGAGTTTTCAGGTGAGGAACTCAAGGTTAATGAGGATGTCTAAGCTTGGTTGCTGGAGGATGCTCAGTGTGACAGTGAAGGCTGGATAGGCGAATAAGCTCCCTGGTTATGCTCATAGTAAGTTAGAAAAGTTTACGATGAACAGATGACTAAATAGAACAGAATTTCTTATAACAATGAGATTTGGATTTGAAGAGCTTGTCTTTAGAGTCTGAATACGATTTTAAGGATTAATGAATGGGTTGTTTTGTTTGAGTCTTCCGCTATGCGTATTTTAGATGAGTTTATGATTTTTACTCTTTGAGGTTTATGGTTACTAAGTTAGGGATCGGGTGAGTTGTGATATGTTCTATCGAAAGAAGATGTTTGATGATTATAGTGTTTTACTGCCGTATGATAGAAGCTGGATGAGGCAATCATCCGGCTGACGTCATCGGCAGATGTAGTGTTTAAGCCATCGGATGATGAAAGTGTTATTTTGTCGTCTAGCGATCGGCAGAAGTAGAGTGTTTAAGCCATCGGATGACGAAAGTGTTATTTTGTCGTCTAGCGATCGGCAGATGTAGAGTGTTTAAGTCATCGGATGATGAAAGTGTTATTTTGTCGTCTAGCGATCGGCAGATGCAGAGTGTTTAAGCCATCGGATGACGAAAGTGTTATTTTGTCGTCTAGCGATCGGCAGATGTAGGGTAATAAGTCACCGGATGATGAGAATGTTATTTGTCATCTAGTGACCGGATGACGTGAGTATTGTCTTATCGTTTAATGTCGGGAAATGTTTTAAATCGGTCACGTGAAGCTCACATGACTACCGGTCGATAACATCTAGTGGAGAATGTTCAGGACCGGGCGATGTCTTCAATTAGGCACGTGGATTGCCCGTGACCACCGGCAGATGTCTATTGCTGGTTCAGATCAGATGTGTCGCGTGGCGGACACGTGACCATCGGTCGATGTGAGTCTTTAACTCTATCGGTGGATGTAGATCAAGAGATGTTTTAAAAAAAAAAAAAAAGAGAAAAGAGAAAATAAAGAGGGAATAATATTAACACTATGATGAATAAAGTGTATGGAAGCAAGAATCAAATGATTAAGAGATTAAGTAATGAATTTGTGTGGCGATTCCGTCGGGGTTGCTACAATTATGGTATCAGAGCAAAACCGAGTTCTAAAACCGATTCTGCAGACTGCCTTCCAACACTGACTGTCACATGAGCACACTCCAACAACTGTAAGTATTTATGATTTCAGTATATGTCGTTAAGTTAAGATATATCTGTAATGATTTGTCTAGGAATTCCAAAATGGTTAGAGGTTAGCAGAGAGAGACCAATGACGATAGCAATTCTATTGCTCAGTTGACAGAGTTGGTCATGCGCCAATCTCACCAGATCGAACGTTTGATGACTGCTAGAGAGGAACAAGGCAACTCCAGTACTAATGCAACTCATGATCATGGGGGTGAGCGTTTCCACCGGCTTCGACCCCCGGTGTTTAATGGACATGTTTCAGATCCTATTTATGCTGAGGAGTGGATTCGAAAGATAGAAGACATGTTTAAGTATGCAAAGGTTGATGAAGAAGATAAGGTCACCTATGCTGTCTTTCATTTGGAATTAAGTGCAAGGCATTGGTGGGACTCGATCCAGAACACCGCTAATGCCGAAGCTATGACTTGGGAGATGTCCAAGACTGCCTTCTTTGACAAGTACTTCAATAGGACTGTTCGTGCCAACAAGAAGAAGGAGTTCATGAATCTACGACAAACTGGCTCTGTGACGGACTACATATGCAAATTTGATGCCTTATCACGGTTCGCTCCCCGTATGATTGAGGATGACGAGGACAAGATTTACCAATTTGTTCAAGGACTGAAGCCGAGTTTGTATATGAAAGTAAAGACTGCTGGAATACACAATGTACCTTATGGTGAAGTGACGGCTACGGCCTTGGAGCTGGAAGAGGCAGAAATGACAGCATATGCACAGCGTGAGCAGCCAAGGAAACTCACGAAGGACACTCAGCCGCCACCACGTCAGAACAAAGGTTGGCAGCCGCATCAGAACAGGGGACCACAGCAACAACAACAAGGAATAAAGAGACCCCTCAACCAGAATGATGACCAAGGAAAAGGAAAGAGGCCTCTGGCACCCTTATGCCCCACCTGTCAGAAGAACCACCCCGGCGAATGCAAGTTGCGTTCTGGCCGCTGTTTCAAATGTGACAAGGTTGGACATATAGTTAGAGACTGCCCCATGCCGCCAGATCCGAACCGTGCAAGGGTAGCACCTAGAGTCTATGCAATGATGGAGGATGAGGAAGCCGTGCAGCATACAGTTATAACAGGTACCATTATGATCTGTGGTTTTGCTGCTTACACACTTATAGATACGGGAGCCACGCACTCGTTTATATCAACTTTGTTTGTATGCCAACACAACTTAGAACTTTTACCAGCCGAAAGGCCATATGATGTTATGTTACCATCAGGGAAGTCCCTACATTCTGAACAGATTGTTAAAGGTGATGTTGTATCATTAGGAAGTAAGAAACTATATGTAGAACTGATTGTAATTGACATGAAAGGGTATGAGGTGATATTAGGAATGGATTGGTTATTTAGGCATTATGCCACGATAAGTTGTAGATCTGGGATGGTTGATTTTTGACCCCCAAATGGTGATCATTATTCCTTCCAAGCTATTCCTAAGATAACCAAAATACCGATTATATCCTCACTAGAAATTTACCGGTTACTGAAAAATGGTTGTGAGAGTTACTTAGCTAGCATAATGGATGTTCGGGTGAAGAATAAGATAGAGTTACAAGATATCTCCATAGTCAGAGAGTTCCCTGAGGCGTCCTTAGATGATTTGCCAGGATTACCACCGGATAGAGAAATAGAGTTTGTAATAGATACGTACTCTGAGGCCTTACCGGTATCCAAGAATCCTTACCGTATGGCACCTGTTGAACTAAAGGAGTTAAAGGTCCAACTACAGGAATTAGTAGACAAAGGATTTATACGCCCTAGCAGTTCCCCTTGGGGTGCACCTGTCTTATTTGTCAAGAAGAAAGATGGTTCCCTTAGAATGTGCATAAACTACAGAGAACTAAATAAGTTGACAATCAAGAATAAGTACCCCTTACCTCGGATTGATGATTTGTTTGACCAATTGCAAGGAGCAAAGGTGTTTTCAAAAATAGATTTACGTTCGGGTTATTACCAACTAAAAGTTAAGGAATGAGATATACCAAAGACAGCCTTCAGAACCCGTTATGGGTACTACGAATTCTTGGTCATGTCATTTGGACTGACCAATGCACCTGCAGCTTTTATGGACTTAATGAATCGTGTGTTTCGGGAGTATTTGGACAAATTTGTAATTGTGTTCATAGATGATATCCTGATATACTCACGGACTGAAGCTGACCATGCAGAGCATTTAAGAGTAGTTTTGACGACATTAAAGGAGCACCAGCTCTATGCCAAATTGTCCAAGTGTGAATTTTGGTTGGACAAGGTTAATTTTCTTGGTCATGTAGTTTCTGCTAATGGCATATCAGTGGACCCGACCAAAATTCAGGCAGTAAAGGATTGACCACAACCAAAGAATTCCAGTGAAGTCCGCAGTTTCCTTGGATTGGCAGGCTATTACAGAAAGTTCATCAGAGGATTTTCTATGATAGCTAAGCCCCTGACGAATTTGACAAAGAAGGACAATAAGTATTCTTGGACCGAAGCTTGTGAGGATAGCTTCCAGACATTGAAGGTGAAGTTAACAACAGCCCCAGTATTGACCCTTCCAACCGAAGAAGGAAAGTTTAGCGTATTTTGTGATGCATCAAAAGTTGGTTTGGGCTGTGTTTTGATGCAAGGAGGCAAGGTTGTAGCGTATGCCTCTAGGCAGCTAAAGAGTTATGAACAGAACTATCCCACCCATGATTTAGAGTTAGCCGCTGTTGTTTTTGCCTTGAAGATATGGAGACACTATTTATATGGACAGCAGTGTGAGGTGTTTTCTGACCATAAAAGTCTGAAGTACCTCTTTACACAAAAGGAATTGAACATGAGGCAAAGGCGTTGGTTGGAATTTGTTAAGGATTACGACTTTAAGATCAAGTATCACCCAGGTAAGGCTAACTCTGTAGCTGACGCATTGAGCAGGATTTCAACAACAATGCAACCCGCTGTATCAACCATGTCTATACCTTTGAGGACAGAAGTTCAGAGGTTTGAATTGGAGATAGTTCCAGAGTTGTCAGCTTTGCTTGCACTTTTGACCATTCAACCAACGGTTCTGGAAAAGATCAAAGAAGCACAACAGAAGGACTCAGAGGAGAATAACAGTATGATGAAAAAGGTGAAGGACACCACCTCCGAGTTTAGTCTTTCCAAGGATGGGATTCTGAAGTTTAGAAATAGATGGTATGTCCCTAATGATGAAGGATTACGTAAGCTAATCTTGGCTGAGGCACATTCGTCTCCCTTTTCTGTGCATCCTGGAAGCACCAAGATGTATCGAGACATGAAGTTACTCTATTGGTGGCCAAACTTAAAGAGAGATGTTGCTAAGTATGTAGAGTCATGTTTGGTTTGCCAACAAGTTAAAGCTGAGCACCAACGTCCAGGAGGAACCCTTCAGCCTCTACCTATTCCCGAGTGGAAGTGGGAACACATAGCTATGGATTTTGTCGTAGGATTACCTAAGACAACTAAGGGACATGATAGTATTTGGGTTGTGATTGATAGACTGACGAAATCAGCCCATTTCTTACCAGTAAGGACAACCTACTCGATGGACCAGCTTGCTGATCTTTATGTACAAGAAGTTATTAGGTTGCATGGAATTCCTGCATCTATTGTCTCTGATCGTGACCCTAGGTTCACCTCCCGGTTTTGGAAAGGTCTACAAGGCACACTTGGCACGAGGTTATCCTTCAGCACTGCTTTTCACCCGCAGACAGATGGTCAATCGGAAAGGACTATTCAGATACTTGAAGAAATGTTGAGGGCTTGTGTGCTAGAGTTCCAGACATCTTGGAGCAGATACCTACCCTTGGTTGAGTTCTCTTACAATAACAGTTACCAGTCCACCATAGGTATGGCACCTTATGAGGCGTTGTATGGTAGGAAATGTAGGTCACCTCTGTATTGGGATGAGGTTAGGGAAGCAAAACTTCTAGGACCCGAACTTCTGCAGCAAATGTCTGAAAAGATTTCTATTATTAGGAAGAGGATGGTGACTGCTCAGAGTAGACAGAAGAGTTATGCAGACCAAAGAAGAAGAGACCTTGAGTTTTCTGTTGGGGATGAGGTTTTTCTGAAGATTTCACCATTTAAAGGAGTACTAAGATTTGACAGGAGGGGAAAACTTAATCCACGATTTATTGGACCATTCCCTGTTTTGGCTAGAATCGGTAGTACAGCTTACAGACTGCAGCTGCCTCCATCATTGGATAAAGTTCATAATGTTTTCCATGTGTCAATATTAAGAAAATGTATACGGGACCCTACAGAAGTTGTTAAACCAGTGGATTTTGAGATTGAGCCGACGCTAACATATGAAGAGAAGCCAGTGCAGATATTGGAATCCGCAGTTAAGACTCTGAGGAACAAAGAGATTCCGTTGGTCAAAGTCTTATGAAAGAATCATGGCATTGAAGAGGCCACTTGGGAGCGACGACAGGACATGTTAGACAAGTATCCAGAGTTATTTGTTTGATCAATTTTCGGGGACGAAAATTTTGTTTAAGGAGGGGTGGATGTAACACCCGAGTTAACGGCCAAGTGATTTTCCTAACTGTATTAACGGTCATGAATATTTAATCTTTACAGTTTAGGACTTATACCAAGAATAATTAATTTCATGTGGATTTAAACTAGGTTGGGTGGCAAAGTTGTAATAATGGAGGGTGATGACCAATATATAAAGAAAAAAGAAATGTTTTAAACCTCACTTGAACCACTGTAGCCGACACCTTCTTTTTCGGCGATTTCTTCTCTCCCAAACTCTTGCTCTCTGCTTCCAGCATACCCTCTTCGACGATCGGTTTCTCTGCCACTACTCGACTACTCTTTGCCCGAGGTATGCAATAGTCAATGTAGCTATCTGTTAGCTTGTTAGCCCTGTTTTCTACTCGGCATTGGAGTTTTGGATTTTCCAATGGCCGACTAATAGTAAGAACATTTGGAATCTGGGAGTGGGAATGCTTTTATCAAATTGATTCTGGACATTTAGAACAACCACCTCTGAGTTATCGATAATCGAATCAGTCTGTTTTGGTTTTGGATTTCAAACTGCACAGGGTATTAGACTAAGGATTCGGGAATGACTTTAACTATTAAATCTTAGGATAACTTGAGATTAGAACTATTAGGATTTTGTTTTAACTACTGCAATGTAAATGTTTTAGGTGAAGAAGTTTGAAGAGAAAAGAGCTCAAGTGCTAAGGAGACCAGGTAAGTGAATGTATTAAGATTTCCGGCTAATAGAGCCCTACATCGTGAGAGTACTAGGTTGAGATGTCTAATGTTTACCTTATGATAATGAGTTTGTCTGCACTTGAAGGACTTATATATGTTGCGAGTTATACTATTTGATGACCTGCTAGTGAATGTGAAGTTGTCTGCTCTGGTATGATCCTTGTCATAGTTTGATGAGTTAAAAGTTCTCATGTTCATGCATCATGAATGTTTCTCAAGCATAAGAAAATGTTTTAACGCATGATTTCTATGAACAAGATATGTATGTATATATATGTATATATATAAGATTTATGCAACGTGGATTAAGTGAGGGTTGGGGGCGGTTCGGCGTATGTCACAGTCCAAAGAAGGACATATGAATACGACCCGCAGTAGGGAACAAGATCAAACTCACTGTCGAACCCCCTTTACCGGCACAAATCCTCTCTTGATCCACACAACCTAAACAAAGAATATGATCAAAGACTACGAATGATGAATATGATCAATGACTATGAATGATGAATATGATCAATGACTATGAATGATGAATATGATCAATGACTATGAACGATGAATATGATCAATGACTATGAATGATGAATATGATCCATGACTATGAATGATGATTACGAGCAAAGACATGAACAAGAAAAGACTTATGAGCATGTGATTTTCCCAAATTATGCATTCATGCATCCATGTTAGTGTTGCATTTCTTACTAAGCATTAGGCTTATAGTTTAAACCTTATGATGTAGGTGACGAGTTTTCAGGTGAGGAACTCAAGGTTAATGAGGATGTCTACGATTGGTTGCTGGAGGATGCTCAGTGTGACAGTGAAGGCTGGATAGGCGAATAAGCTCCCTGGTTATGCTCATAGTAAGTTAGAAAAGTTTATGATGAACAGATGACTAAATAGAACAGAATTTCTTATAACAATGAGATTTGGATTTGAAGAGCTTGTCTTTAGAGTCTAAATACGATTTTAAGGATTAATGAATGGTTTGTTTTGTTTGAGTCTTCCGCTATGCGTATTTTAGATGAGTTTATGATTTTTACTCTTTGAGGTTTATGGTTACTAAGTTAGGGATCGGGTGAGTTGTGATATGTTCTATCGAAAGAAGATGTTTGATGATTATAGTGTTTTACTGCCGTATGATAGAAGCTGGATGAGGCAATCATCCGGCTGACGTCATCGGCAGATGTAGTGTTTAAGCCATCGGATGATGAAAGTGTCATTTTGTCGTCTAGCGATCGGCAGAAGTAGAGTGTTTAAGCCATCGGATGACGAAAGTGTTATTTTGTCGTCTAGCGATCGGCAGATGTAGAGTGTTTAAGCCATCGGATGATGAAAGTGTTATTTTGTCGTCTAGCGATCGGCAGATGCAGAGTGTTTAAGCCATCGGATGACGAAAGTGTTATTTTGTCGTCTAGCGATCGGCAGATGTAGGGTAATAAGTCACCGGATGATGAGAATGTTATTTGTCGTCTAGTGACCGGATGACGTGAGTATTGTCTTATCGTTTAATGTCGGGAAATGTTTTAAATCAGTCACGTGAAGCTCACATGACTACCGGTCGATATAAGGTAAATATGAACATCTAGTGGAGAATGTTCGGGACCGAGCGATTTCTTCAATTAGGCACGTGCATTGCCCGTGACCACCGGTGGATGTCTATTGCTGGTTGAGATGAGATGTGTCGTGTGGCGGACACGTGACCATCGGTCGATGTGAGTCTATAACTCTATCGGTGGATGCAGATCAAGAGATGTTTTAAAAAAAAAAATAAGAAAAGAGAAAAGAGAAAATAAAGAGGGAATAATATTAACACTATGATGAATAAAGTGTATGGAAGCAAGAATCAAATGATTAAGAGATTAAGTAATGAATTTGTGTGGCGATTCCGTCGGGGTCGCTACAATAGCAAAGACTCCGGGCATTACTCTTGCTCGGTTTGGGTCAGGTGGCATGGGGCGGTCTCTAACTACATGTCCGACCTTGTCACATCTAAAACAGCGGCCAAAAAGTAACTTGCATTCGCCGGGATGGTTCTTCTGACAGGTGGGGCATAGAGGGGCCATTGGTCGCTTTCCTTTTCCCTGATCATCATTTGGATTGAAGGGTCTCTTTATACCTTGTTGTTGTTGTGGTGGTCCCCTGTTCTGTTGCGGCTGCCATCCTTTGTTCTGACGTGGTGGCGGCTGAGTTTCCTTCGTGAATTTTCTTGGCTGCTCACGCTGTGTGTCAAGGTCCGGGCTTGTCCAAGGCATGTTGCCTATGGCCGCCCATGCTGCTAGGTAGATTTATTTCCTTTTTAAGTAATTCTGTTGTAATCTTTTTCTTTCTATTTTGGGCAAGTGACTCCTCGCCTACATAGCATGTCCACTCCTGCTATAATGGAGATGGCCCGGATTGCTCTTTAGGGGGAGAGGCATGACTGCACGTAGACCCCCCTACCCAACGTTGTAATTTGCTGCTATTCAATCAAGGCTTTTTACACACACTCTTTATGCAAACTTTATACTCAAATGATGCTCCTTTCGGTTAATCTCGCTCGCTCGTTGCTTACTCGTTAGACACAAGCTCGCTCTAACGAAGTGGGCACTCGGTGCCGTTGGCACTCTCGTTGGCTGACCCAGTACTAGTGAGATATTGGGTGCCGCACGGTCTCGATACGCCCCTTGAAAGTAGGACCGTGACAGTTGGTATCAAAGCCTAGGTTGGCTCAAAAACGTGAGAAATCATGCCGAAGAAGAATTTGACAGAAAAGTCGGGTTTGCCATCAGATCAACTCGAGCGCCTCGTCGAGTTGGAAGAAGAAATACGGTATTTGCAAGACATACCGGACAACATTCGATTCATAGAAGAACGAATGAAGGAAATGTCTGAATTTCCTACCGAAATAGCCACTATTCACAACAGGATAGATGCCATACCGATTCCAGAGCTGTTGAATCGGGTGGAGACCCTCGAATCCCAACAAGAAAAGGGAAAGGGAGCTGACACAGGAGAAAGTTCCACAAGTGCAATAATCGGGGTCCTGGAGCGCGTCGATGAGATCGAGCTAGCTCATACCCGGTTGTCAGAAACTGTGTCCCAAGTAACAGAGGACTTCAGGGCAATGTTTGATTCTCTCAAAGCTGAGATTGGTGAGATCAACGTTAAACTGAACCTGACTATGAGAGCCATGGGAAGTCAAACCCATGGTACTGCTGCTGCTGAATTTAGCCGAGTGAAAATCCCAGAGCCAAAATCCTTTGGGGGAGCTCGAGATGCAAAAGAAATTGAGAATTTCATCTTCGACATGGAACAATATTTTAAAGCCACCAAAACAGATGATGATTCGAAAGTTACCTTGGCCACAATGCATCTTACTGGAGATGCAAAACTTTGGTGGAGATCGAAATACCACGATATCAGTATGGGCGAATGTGTGATTGATACGTGGGAAGAACTAAAAAGACAACTGAAGGATCAATTCTTTCCAGAGAATGTCGAGTTTAATGCCCGCAGACTACTTCGAGAGTTGAAGCAGACTACAAGCATTCGTGATTATGTTAAACAGTTCTCGGGACTCATGCTGAACATTAGAGACATGTCAGAAAAAGATAAGATCTTCACTTTCATCGAAGGTCTTAAGCCGTGGGCCAGAACTAAATTGTATGAACAAAGGGTGCAAAGCCTTTCAAGCGCGCTTGCCGCAGCAGAGCGGTTGTTTGACTATAACTCTGAGAACCCTGCACCAAAGAAGAATGCTCCTAGTAGCTCAAACGCCGCCAAGTTTCAGAAGCCGAACACTGGTACTATTGAAAAGAAACCATTTGTTCCAAGAGAAGGCTACGAAGCACCAAGAAATGCTAACAATCAGCGACCTACAAATAGGCCTATGTCTTGCTTTCTGTGCAAAGGACCTCATCGAGTGGCCGAATGCCCTCATAGATCGGCCTTAACTGCCTTACAAGCTTCAATTCGAGATGACAACTCAGTTAAGGAAGTTTCTGAAGAAGAATCCACTGAGCTTGCCGAAGTTGGTACTATGACTTTCTTGTCAGCTGTACAACAACAGATGGAGGAACTAAGGAAAATCCCAGAAAAAGGTCTCATGTATGTGGAGTCCTTCATCAATGATAGGGCCACTACGAGTACAATGATAGATTCGGGAGCTACTCACAATTTTATTACAGAGAAGGAAGCTCACCGACTTGGTTTGAAGCTGGAAAGGAATGGCGGAAAGATGAAGACAGTGAATGCCAAAGCGATGCCAGTACTTGGAATCGTAAGGAGAGCTCAGTTGAAGCTCGGCTCATGGACAGGACTTATTGACTTTGTCGTAGCACAGATTGATGAATTTGATATTATCTTAGGGATGGATTTCTTGATGGAACATAAAGTCATCCCAATGCCCTCAGCGAAATGTTTAGTAGTCACCAGTAACAACCCAACCGTTGTTCCTGCAATTCTAAAACAACCAAATGTCATCAATACAAAGATGCTTTCTGCTATGCAATTTAAAAAAGGGCTGAAACACGATGATCCAACTTACATGGTCGTTCCATTAGGGTTGAGTACAAAGAAGGAGGAAGTAATACACCCTGAAATCTCAAGAGTTCTAGAAGAGTTCAGGAGTACCATGCCCGAGTGCTTGCCCAAGACATTACCTCCAAGAAGAGACATCGATCATCAGATTGAACTGAACCCCGGAGCCAAACCTCCTGCAAAGGCCCCATATAGAATGGCTCCGCCAGAGCTGGCAGAACTAAGGAAGCAATTAGATGAGCTACTTGAGGCCGGATTCATCAGACCTGCTAAAGCACCTTTTGGAGCGCCAGTGTTGTTTCAAAAGAAAAAAGATGGAAGTCTACGAATGTGCATAGATTACCGGGCACTCAACAAAGTCACAGTGCGCAACAAGTATCCCATTCCGCTCATCACTGACCTTTTTGATCAGTTGTATAAAGCCAAGTACTTCACCAAGCTTGATCTACGGTCAGGCTATTATCAAGTAAGAATTGCAGAAGGAGACGAACTCAAGACAACGTGCGTAACAAGGTATGGAGCCTTTGAATTCTTGGTGATGCCCTTCGGACTCACAAACGCTCCTGCAACATTCTGCACCCTCATGAATCAAGTATTTCATGAGTACCTTGACAAGTTTGTGGTGGTGTACCTTGATGACATTGTGGTATACAGCGAGACGCTAGAAGAGCACAAGACACATCTCCGTTTGGTTTTCGAAAAGCTAAGAGAAAACCAACTATATGTGAAGAAAGAAAAATGCTCTTTTGCCCAGGAGAGCATCGAATTCCTCGGCCACATTGTTGAACAAGGTCGTCTTCGCATGGACCCGGACAAGATAAGTGCTGTCAAAAGTTGGAAGACCCCTACATCTGTCACCGAACTGCGTTCCTTCCTCGGACTCGCTAATTATTATAGACGATTTGTAGAAGGATTCTCGAAGAAAGCTGCACCCTTAACGGAACTCTTAAAGAAAGGAGTTTCTTGGACGTGGAGTTTAGACTGCCAAAAATCCTTCATTAATCTAAAGGAAGCTATGATACAGGAGCCGGTGCTCGCACTAGCCGATGTCACTCAGCCGTTTGAAGTAGAGACTGATGCCTCAGATGTTGCTCTAGGAGGAGTCCTGATGCAAAATGGCCATCCTATCGCCTTCGAAAGTCGTAAGTTGAAAGAGGCAGAGAGAAAATACATTGCTTCAGAGAAGGAAATGTTGGCTGTAGTTCATTGTCTGCGCGTGTGGAGACAGTATCTGCTTGGATCGAAGTTCATCGTAAAGACAGATAACAGTTCAATTTGTCACTTCTTTGAACAACCAAAACTTTCAGCGAAGCAGGCACGGTGGCACGAATTAATTTCAGAATTTGATTTTCACTTTGAACACAAATCAGGCCAGAGCAATCGAGCAGCTGATGCATTAAGTCGGAAGGCAGAGTGCGCTAGTCTATGTTATCTGTCTCAACTTCAAGCAAGTAAGGTTAATGGATCCCTAAAAGATCGCATCCGGGACAATTTACAAGACGACCCCGCAGCTCGGGCTGTAATGCAACTTGTGAAAGAAGGAAAGACGCGGCAATTCTGGATCAAAAATGGCTTGCTCTTCACCAAAGGAAACCGTCTGTATGTTCCTCGAAGCAATAACTTACGGCGTACTCTTCTGCGAGAATGCCATGATACCTTATGGGCAGGTCATGCAGGCTGGCAGCGAACTTATGCCCTTTTAAAGAGAGGATACTACTGGCCCCAAATGAAGGGGGATGTTATGCAGTACACCAAGACCTGTTTAGTATGCCAACAAGATAAGGTAGAGAGGAACAAGATTGCAGGCCTACTGGAACCTCTACCGGTACCAAGAAATCCTTGGGAAAGCGTTTCCTTGGACTTCATCACAAACTTGCCTTCTGCCAGCGACTTTGAAGCCATATTGGTGGTCGTCGATCGGTTCTCTAAGTATGCCATGTTCATTGCTGCCCCGAAACACTGTCCTGCCGAGACAACCGCCCAACTATTCTTCAAGCATATAGTGAAGCTGTGGGGGATTCCTCAAAGTATTGTCAGTGATAGAGACCCTCGATTCACTGGATCTTTTTGGGTGGAACTATTTCAGCTACTTGGATCAAGCTTGAATATCTCTTCCAGCTACCACCCCCAAACAGACGGTCAGACGGAACGCTTCAACAGCTTACTTGAAGAGTACCTGCGACACTTCATCAATACTAATCAGAAGAATTGGCCGAGTCTACTTGATGTGGCTCAATTCTGTTTTAATTGTCAAAAGAGCTCCTCAACAGGAATGAGCCCGTTCGAAGTGGTTTGCGGGAGACAGCCAATCATGCCCCATACCTTAGAGCAACCATATTCTGGGAAGAGCCCGAAAGCTTACAACTTCTCTAAGGAATGGAAGTACAATACAGAGATAGCTCGCGCTTACCTGGAGCGAGCATCTAAGCATATGAAGAAGTGGGCAGATAAGAAACGGCGACCGATGGAATTTAAAGCTGGTGACCTTGTACTAATTAAGTTGTTACCTGAACAACTTCGCTTGAGAGGGAAGAGAGACAAGCGACTAATCAGAAAGTATGAAGGCCCAATCGAAGTAATCGAGAAGGTCGGGAGAACATCCTATCGAGTCAATCTTCCATCATGGCTCAAAATCCACTCGGTGATTCATGTCAGCAACTTAAAGCCTTATCATCCAGATGACGAAGACAAGGAAAGGAACGACATCTTGAGACCAGATATCTCCATCAGCAACCAAAGGAAAGAGAAGTTGAAGAAATCCTTGCAGATCGAAGCGTCAGAATAGGCCGGCGACAGTACCAGGAGTATCTCATCAGGTGGAAAGGGCTAGGAGACGACGAAGTATCTTGGGAGAAAGCAGAAGATCTGGAGGACTCCGCGAAGATGATCAAAGAATTCAAGCAGAAGCAGAGTTGACGAGGACGTCAACAGCTCAAATAGGGGAGAATGTCAAGGTCCGGGCTTGTCCAAGGCATGTTGCCTATGGCCGCCCATGCTGCTAGGTAGATTTATTTCCTTTTTAAGTAATTCTGTTGTAATCTTTTTCTTTCTATTTTGGGCAAGTGACTCCTCGCCTACATAGCATGTCCACTCCTGCTATAATGGAGATGGCCCGGATTGCTCTTTAGGGGGAGAGGCATGACTGCACGTAGACCCCCCTACTCAACGTTGTAATTTGCTGCTATTCAATCAAGGCTTTTTACACACACTCTTTATGCAAACTTTATACTCAAATGATGCTCCTTTCGGTTAATCTCGCTCGCTCGTTGCTTACTCGTTAGACACAAGCTCGCTCTAACGAAGTGGGCACTCGGTGCCGTTGGCACTCTCGTTGGCTGACCCAGTACTAGTGAGATATTGGGTGCCGCACGGTCTCGATACGCCCCTTGAAAGTAGGACCGTGACACTGTACATATGCTGTCATTTCAGCCTCTTCCAGCTCCAAGGCCTTAGCCGTCACTTCACCATAAGGTACATTGTGTATCCCAGCAGTCTTTACTTTCATGTACAAACTCGGCTTCAGTCCTTGAACAAATTGGTAAATCCTATCCTCATCATCCTCAATCATTCGGGGAGCAAACCGTGATAAAGCATCAAATTTGCATATGTAATCCGTCACAGAGCCAGTTTGTCGCAGATTCATGAACTCCTTCTTCTTGTTGGCCCGAACAGTCCTATTGAAGTACTTGTCAAAGAAGGCAGTCTTAAACATTTCCCAGGTCATAGCTCCTGCATTAGCGGTGTTCTGGATTGAATCCCATCAATGCCTTGCACTCAATTCCAAATGAAAGACAGCATATGTAACCTTATCTCCTTCATCAACCTTTGCATACTTAAACATGTCCTCTATCTTTCGAACCCATTCCTCAGCATAAATAGGATCTGAAACATGTCCATTAAATACCGGGGGTCGAAGCCGGTGGAAACGCTCACCCCCATGATCATGAGTTGCATTAGTACTGGAGTTGCCTTGTTCCTCTCTAGCAGTCATCAGCTGTTCGATCTAGCGAGATTGGCGCATGACCAACTCTGTCAACTGAGCAATGGCATTGCTATCCTCATTGGTCTTTCTCTGCTAACCTCTAACCATTTTGGGATTCCTAGACAAATAATTATAGATACATCTTAACTTAATGACATTTACTGAAATCATAAATACTTACAGTTGCTTGAGTGTGCTCAGATGGCAATCTGTTCTGGGTGGCAGTCTGCAGAATCGATTTTAAAACCCAGTTTTGCTTTGATACCATAATTGTAACGACCCCAGAGGGATCGTCACATAATCCGTATCTTTCTTAATCATTTAATTCTTATTACTCACACTCTATTCATTTTTGGTAATATATTTTTTTTTGAAACATAACTTAGCTCAAGATGTCATGCACGATTCAATAGGCATCGCTCGGCAGAGGAGTACATTATACATCTGCCGGCGGGCAGGGTAAAATGCTCCATCCGATAAAAGACTTCAACTCTTAAGCTGCACCTAACGATGGAGAAATAAACTTGCATCTGCCGATCATACCCCAACAGATTTCTATACTTAATTACTTATTCCTGCCGGTCGCTAAACGACAAGCATGGAGTTCACATCTTCCGGTAGAGAAAGATTTCATCATCTGATTCGTCACGTGAAACTCGCGTGACTCACTTATCACCGCCTAATAGAGGACATCTTCCAGTGAGCACGAGCTTAACACGTGACCCTTTAAAACTTCGCTAGATCGGAGATATCATCCGATGGGCACGTGCATCACTCGTGGTTCATTTAACCTCGTTCAGCATCAGCAATACACTACACATACCGGTCACTAGACGACCAAATAACATCTCATCGTCCGATAGCTTAAACGCACTACATCTACCGATCACTAGATGACAAAATAGCACTCTCATCATCCGATAGCTTAAACGCACTACATCTACCGATCACTAGTTGACAAAATAGCACTCTCATCATCCGATAGCTTAAACGCACTACCTCTACCGATCACTAGATGACAAAATAACACTCTCATCATCTGATAGCTTAAACGCATTACATCTACCGGTCACTAGATGACAAAATAACACTCTCATCATCCGATAGACATAACCTTCACTGACTTCAAACTTCAATGGCATAACATTCATATTAATGAAAATCAGTAACTCACCCAGAATTCATATAGCGGAAGACTTAAGCAAACATACCAACCAATGCTCCTTAAAATTATTTCCAGGTTCAGTGGTCAACAGACATCTTTAAAAGAAGACTCAATGTTATAAAATAGACTCATCCTACTTAAACTATCATATTCATTATACTAATTAAAATCGTAAAAACATTAACCAGGGGTCTCATTTGCCATCCAGCCACAGATTTTGTTCCCTGAACACCTTCCAGCAACCGAGCTTTGACATCCTCATTAACTTTGAGATTCTCACCTGAAAACTCGTCACCTTCATCATAAGGTTAAAACTATAAGCTTAATACTTAGTAAGGAATGCAATACTAATAAGTATGCATGAATGCTCATTTTGAGAAAACAAATGCTCATGAATCTTTTCTTATTCATGTTCATACTCAAAGTCTTCATTCTTGTTCATCATTCATATTCATTGTTCATAATCATCATTCATATACATCATTCATGTTCATCGTTCATATTCATTGTTCATAATCATCATTCGTATACATCATTCATGTTCATCGTTCATATTCTTCGTTCACGTTGTGTGGATTAAGGGAGGATTTGTGCCGGTAAAGGGGGTTTGACAGTGAGAGTGCACATAGTTCCCTTACGGGTCGTATCATGGTCCTTCTTTTGGACAGTGACATACGCCAAACCGCCCCCAACCCTCGCTTAATTCACGTTGCATAAGTTTTATATTCTTATCTTGTTCATGAGAAAGTATACTCTTAAAACATTTTCATATGCATAAAACATTCATGATGCATGAACATGAAGATTCTTAAATCATCAAGCTACAGAACAGAGCACCATTCGACATGAAACCTTACCATTGAGCTAATCATCAGCATAAACATTAGACAGTAACATAAGGGAAACTTCTAATCATCGTATGAGTTTCTACCTAGCATCCTTTGATGTAGGGTCCTAATGACCGAGAAACCTACACATACACTTACCTGGTCTCCTTAGCAATTTGGGCTCCTTTCTCTTCAAACTTCTTCACCTAAAACATTTACATTGCAGTAGTTAAAACAAAATCTTATTAGTTCTAATCACAAGTCATCCTAGGATCTAATAGCTATAGTCACTCCCGAATCCTTAGTATAGTTCTCTGTGCAGTTTGAAATCCAAAACCCAAAACAGACAGATTCGATTAGCGATAACTCAGGGTTGGTTGTTTAATGTCCAAAATCGATTCCGAATGACATTTCCACTTTCAGATTTTAAAATATCCTTATAAATACTCGGTCATTGAAGAGTCCAAAACCTCAACACAAAGCTGAAAACAGAGCTTAACGACTAAAAGTTAGCTACATTGCCAAACTCGTACCTTGAGCACAAAGTAGCCGAGAAGCAGCAAGGAAACGATCGTCGAATGAGGGATTTCCTGCCGACAGAGAGCGAGAGCTCAGGAGAGAAAATCGCCGAGAGTAATGACGGCTACAGTGAGGTTTAATTGGGATTTGAATCCTTTCCATTTTCTTTAAATACTGGCCTCAATCCTCCATTATTACAAATTTGCCACACAACCTAGTTTAAATCCACATGTAATTAATTAAGCTTGGCATAAAATTCTAAATCATGAAGATCGAATAATCATGGCCGTTAATTCAGTTAGAAAGTCACCTGGTTGAAGTTGTTGGGTGTTACAGTTCTGCTTTCACCTGTTGACAAACTAAACAGGTTTCGACATATTTGGTGACCTCTCTCTTCATGTTTGGCCACCAGAAGTGTTGCTTTAAATCCCGGTACATCTTGGTACTTCCCGGTGCAAAGAATAAGCTGAAGAATGCGCCTCAGTCAATATCTCCTTCCTTAGCTCCTCATCGTTAGGCACGTGCCATCTATGCCTGAATTTCAGAATACCATCCTCTGATAAATGGATATCCGATGAATCCTCGGATGTCAAGCCCAACCGAAACTCCTCGCACTCCATATCCTTCTTTTGAGCTTCACGTATTTTATCCAGAATAGTCGGCCTGAGAGAATTGTTGGTGAGCGTACTGGACAACTCTGCCACTATCTCCACATCGAACCTCTCGATCTCAGACCGCAATGTAACCGACATAGCTGCAAGTGAAGGCTGACTCACATAAGGCATTCGGCTTAAAGCATCAGCGACCTTGTTCGCCTTTCCTGGATGGTACTTGATATCGAAATCGTAGTCTTTCACGAACTCCAGCCACCTTCTTTGCCGCATATTAAGTTCCTTCTGTGTAAATAAGTACTTCAAGTTTTTGTGGTCAGAAAATATCTCGCACTGCTACCCATATAAATAATGTCTCCAAATATTCAGCGCGAAGACCACGGCTGCTAACTCCAGATCATGCGTAGGATAATTCTGCTCATACGGCTTCAGTTGTCTAGAAGCATAAGCAATCACCCTACCCTCCTGTATAAGCACGCATCCGAGCTCAACTCCGGACGCATCGCAATATATGCTGAACTTATCACCTTCAACAGGCAACGTCAACACTGGAGCTGTGGTCAATCTTAGCTTTAACTCCATAAAACTATCATCACAAGCAGCCGACCATATAAATTTCTCATTCTGCCAAGTCAAACGAGAGAGAGGAAGTGCAAACTTCGAAAATCCCTCTATGAACTTCCAATAATAACCAGCCAACCCAAGGAATCCACGTACTTCACGCACGTTTTTAGGCTGTGGCCAATCTCTGACTACCTGAATCTTGCTCGGATCCACAGAAACCCCTTCTTCTGATATAATGTGGCCAAGAAAACTGACCCTATCCAGCCAAAACTTACATTTAGAGAACTTCGGATAAAGCTAGTGTCGTTGCAAAATTCCTAGAACAATCCGTAATTGCTCTTCATGCTCTTCCTTCGTCTTAGAATAAATCAGAATATCGTCGATGAAAACTACAACGAACTTGTCTAGATACTCCTTGAAGACTCGGTTCATCAAATCCATAAACGCTGCAGGGGCATTAGTAAGTCCAAAAGACATAACTAGGAACTCATAATGCCCGTACCTCGTTCGGAATGCCGTTTTCTGGATATCCTCCTTCCGGACCTTCAACTGATAGTAACCCGAGCGTAGGTCAATCCTGGAAAATACTCGGGCACCCTGTAGTTGATCAAACAAATCATCGATCCGTGGCAGTGGATACTTATTCTTCCCTGTAAGCTTATTCAGCTCTCTATAATCCACACACATCCTGAGGGTCCCATCTTTCTTCTTGACAAATAGAACGGGCGCATCGCGGGGTGAAACACTAGGTCGGATGAACCCCTTGTCTAGCAACTCCTCCAACTGAGATTTCAACTCTTTCAACTCAGCAGGTGCCAATCTATACTCATTCTTTGACACTGGCGCCGAACTAGGATAAACCTTCAATCACAAATTCAATCTCCCGGTCTGGTGGTAAACCAGGGAGATCATCAAGGAAGATCTCAGAGAATTCTCTGACTATAGGAATGTCACTCAGCTTTACTTCGCTGAGCAACTGAGTATGAAGTACTGTGGCCAAATAAATAGAGCACTCACCTTTAAATTGCTCGTTGACCTTCATGGAATAAGAGATAGGCGATCCACTCAATCGGTTCATCGCCTGATAAGAAAACTCTACTTTACCTGGGGGTCGAAAGGTCACAATCCCGGATCGACAATCGATGGTGGCGAAATGTTGTGATAGTCAGTCCATCCCTAAGATAAGATCGTAGATCTCCATGCCCATAACAATCAGGCGGGCATAAATTGTAGCATCCCCCACTGAGACGACATTGCCTTGGAGAATACGATCCGACTGCATATGCTCTCCCGAAGGCAGCATCACTCTATACTCGACCTCTGCTAACTCAGACGCTAACCTCAATCTAGCCATGCAAGTAGTGGAAATAAAAGAATGCGTAGCCCCTGTGTCTATCAAAGAAAATACCGCTACGCCCATAATCAGAATGGTACCTGCTATCACGGAAGGCTGAGCCTCATCATCGATATCGCCAGGCTCGATAAATACAAAGATCCTCGGCATAACCCTCCTCTGGTCTCCGCCCAACTGATCTCGGCCCGGCTTTGGGCAATCTCTGACAAAATGGCCAACTTCACCACATCTATAGCATTTGTTAGTGCCAACCCGGCACTCTCCACTGTGCTCTTGCTAACATTTAGGGCACAAGGGTATCTAAGAAGTTCCCTGCACTTGTTTGCCCTTGCCTCGATCATTTCCTCCCTCTAGAGGCCTCTTTACACCCCTTTGCTGTTGTTGGGGCTGTGGTGCTCTGGGTTGCCAACCTCGATTCTGAGACTGAGGACGAATCTCACAGAAGAAGCCCTTAGCTGGCTCCCTCGGCCTAACACAATTTGCCCTGGCAGCCTCGAAGTCCAGAGCTCTAGCTGCAATATCAGAATAGGGCACGTCTATAATACCTGACACAACAATGTTCATCCGGATCTCCGGATTCAACCCCTCCATAAACTGATACACTTTGTCTTCATTGTCACTTACAAGACGCGGTGCAAAACGAGATAAAGCCTCGAACTTCCAAATATAATCACCAACTGAACCTATCTGCTTCAGCTGCGTAAACTCGTTTCTCTTAGCCACCCTCACCGTGCGGCTGAAATACTTGTCAAAGAATACGGTCTTGAACCGTTCACAGGTCATAATCGATACATCCATCGTCGACTTGATTGAATCCCATCAGAAACGGGCATCTAACGCCAAATGGAAGGTGACATAGGCCACCTTGCTCCCGTTCCCTACCTCTGCATATCCTAGCATATCCTCCATCACCCTGATTCATTCCTCAGCAACCGTTGGATCCGATGATCGGCCGTCGAATACCGGAGGGCGTAGGCTTTGGAACTTCTGCATGCCCTGATTGTTAGGAACCACCAATTCTTGGGCCCTCTGATTCTCTCGGTTCACTAGGTTCTCGATTTGTTGTGTCTGTCGGTCCATGTGTTGAGACTGACGGTCCAACAATTTCGTAAGTCGATCTAGGGCATCGTCTCTAGGATCTTTTCCTCGAACCATTTTTCTATAAAATTCCTATAACAACAAAACAAATAATCCTAAGAAACAGAGACATAGAAATAAAATAGAACGTACTTACAGTTGAAGAAGGACGTTCGCGTAATGGCATGCGCAGTCGAGCAGTCTACAGAACCGTTTTTAAAACCTGGGATCTCTGATACCATAACTTGTAGCGACCCTTACACTATTCCTAATTTTCCCGTATTATTTTTTTTATACTTAAACTTTAACCTGACGTTCGAGCGGAAATTAAACTTTAAAAATCAGAATTGAAACCCAAATCATTATAGCCGTTTGGAAAACTATTTAAAACAAACCTTAAAACAATTAAAAATAAATCTAATAAAAGTTAAGAACAATACTCAGCAAACAGAGGGTCAGAAGAGGCAATCGCCACCTAAAACGAAGGGGCGATCGATCGCCCAAAACAGGGGATCGATCGTCCATCGGCGATCGCTGGTTTTGCCAGCGATCGCCTCACCAAGCGATCTGTGATCGCGGCGCGACCAAAGAGGGGCGATCGATCGCCCCCTATTGGGTGATCGATCCCCACCCTTGGGCGATCGATCGCCATGTCCTCTGGATTTTCCAGAAGACAGGCGCTCTTCTTTCCTTCCTTCTTTCTTCTCCTGCATACCAATACTCCTAACACACTTTTTACAATTCCTCCAACAAAACTTTACCTACATCTCAACTATACATTCTAACATAAATTCACTCAATATCATCCAAAACAACGACTCAAAACACGTTTAAAAACATAGCCTAGTTTCATAAAAACAAACTGCGTGGATATGTTTAAAAATCGAACATTTCCCTAATACCACACATTTACAAAATACATTTCCAAAACGTTTAAAAACTCAAAACATAACCTATCCACTATCCAGAACCAAACATCCTAAAATGTTTCTAACTATACAATGATTCACAACCGACCCAATTCGCCCAAAAAACCTCAAAGTACCTAACCGTTACCCCCCATAGGTCAAAATAAGCGTCGACTGCCCATGCTCACCACCGCAGCCGTTCTTCTTCAACCATCTTGTACATCGGGTGGAGGAATGTCGTCCTCACCTGCTTCGATATCACCTACACCATACAGACACATTATGAGCTAAAGGCTCAGTAAGTTTCGTAAATGTAAATGCATGCTGTGCATATGAGTTTCAGAAATCATGCAACTTTTTCTTTTCATTACGTCGCAGAGAGAATGTCATCGAGGTCTCAGCCTATTAGATGGAGAGGGCACATCCCACGGTCGAACTACCCTCTTCACCTAACGGGCGCGGGGGGGGGGGGGGGGGTACAGGGGTTCATGCTCACACCCATAACTGCCGTGCCTGAGCCCCACCTCGCGTAACCAGATACAAATTACATAGATTCATTATGTTCATTCATTTCATTTTCTTAACACGTGCAAAAATCCGTTTTCATGCTATTTTAAAATACGTGATGCATGAACAGTTATAGACATTAAATAAACAAACATCATACATACCATCGAGACCATAAAAAGCAATTAAAAGCATATCCTATAAAAGAACTAATCCTAACTACCCAACCTAAGCATTTAAACAAACGATTCTTTAAAGATCATCAACGCAACATCGACGTACGGTGTAGGCCTCTCGGCTAAGTAAGTCACGAGAACTTACCTCGTGCGCGCTGAACTTCGAGCTCCGTCCAGGAGCGTTGTTCGTCTGAGGCAAAAAACAACAGTTGTCGTTAAAACAAGATTTGAACCGTTAACGTCCAAATTTAACGAAACCTTAACTAAGGAAATTTTTCTAAAATTCTAACTTAACTCTTTGAGACATTTTATCGAGCAATTATGCTCGTGACTTCTAAACTCCATTGACAGAAATTTCCCAAACCTCAAATATCCGATTTTCAACCTAAACGCCGCATACACTCTAGATTTCGTCCAATAACTTTTAATACGTTCAATATACTCACTAATACGACAAACCTATCGATTTCTAACTTTAAACTACGTTTTTCACAAAACCTAAACGAAACCCTAACTATCGAACCTCGCAAAAACCGAATTACAACGCCCTAAAACCATAGATTCATACCTAGGGTTGCGAGAGGAGAAGAATACGCGAGGAACGGAAGACGAACGGAGGAGAAATCGACTGCCGGAATGTGGAACGCCGAGAGGAAGAATGGGAAATCGCCAGGGAGGAAAATCGTGAGCGTGGATGCCAGAGAAGAAGAAGTTTGTGTTTTAAATTAAAATTTTACTTAGCAAATTACCTTTTTGCCCTTCCTTTGATTTTTTATTTGTTTCGTCCTTCGTTTCGTTAATTAACTAACGATTTGGCTTCTCCAAATTTCCTTAATTCACCAATGACTCCAACTCATTACCAAGGTTCTTTTAAAACTGTCTGTTCGTAATTCAGACCTCGTTTACTATTTTTACCAAAGTATCCTTTATATTACGATAAACGTAATTTTTCGTAAAATTAGCGTTAGACTCCTAAAATTCCTGAAATATTCTTAAAATCCTTATAAATCATTATGATCATAATAACGCTTTCTTTTCGCAAATCGGACTTGATTTGACATAATAACAAAAATGCCATTATATTATTTATTTACAAAATCCCGTAAATCCGGGTGTTACAATACCTGAACATGCTCTTTATCTTCCTAAGCCATTCCTCTGCGACAATCGGGTTGGAAGACTTTCCATCGTATGTGGGTGGCTGTAGCCTCCGAAATCTGTCTTCTAATGTTCATTGCTGGAACCCGAGTTGGCACTTCCCTGTACCTCTCGGTTCAACAACACTCCTAACTAGTCGATTGTTGACGCACCAAATCTGTCTGTTGGCGCACCAAGTCTGTCAGCTGTCTAGTTACATTAGAGTCCTCCTCACTTCTCAAATTTGGCATCTCTCTTGGTAACCTTGGTCTTCTTGGTCGTCTAGCCATTTTGCTATATTCCTGAACAGGGTTAATTACTCTCATAAATATCTAATAGCTAAGGTTAACATAAACACTTATAGTTGTTGAAGTACTTCCATGCAACGATTGGCACTGATGAGTAATCTTTTGAACGGTTTAACTGAATTTCTTTGATACCATATTGTAACGCCCCGAATTATATAAACCCGGTTCGTTACTTATAATACTGAACCACGCTATGACATTCTAAGAAAATCCTAAAATTTCACTCAAAAATCAAAATTTGATACTTAACGTAAAAACTTACAGCGGAAAAATATTTGTATAAAACGACATTCATTAAATAATTAAAATATTAAAGACTGTTGGTTGAAAGAAGCAAAAGAAAAACAGAACACATCTACCGCTGAATAGTTTCAGTGGTATTATTAGAGACAGAATAGTCTCGGCGGTGGAAACAAGAATAGAAGACATCCACCGCTAAACAGTATCGACGATAGAAGCAGAAACAAAAGGCATCTTCTGCTTCCAACATCCACCGCTCGCGTCTGTAGAACGACATGTCAACTTTCACGCATCTATCACTCACACCTGTCGACGACACATCGACTACTCGCATCCACGGGTCACAAAACGACAAAAATCTAATACTCACTCCTATGCTCACATCCACCGGTCACAAAACGACAAAATTCTAATATTCACTCCTATGCTCACATCCACCAGTCACAAAATGACAAAATTCTGCTCACACCTTCCGCTGAACAATACCAACGGAAAAAGCAGAAACCACTTAGAATCAGCGGTAGAAATAGAAATAAACACCTTCTTCTGCTAACCACGTGACTTTACTAAACTAACCCATGTGACTCATTAATTCAAAATTTAATAACTCATCATCCACCGATAGACTAAACTTCAACATCTACCGATAGACTAAACTTCAACATCTGCCGATAGACTAAACTTCAACATCTACCGATGGACTACATCCACCGATAGACCGTAATACCCAATTTTCACCAATAGGCAATAGAGCAGCATACAAACCATTTTCACTCTAAATAAAGAACAACTCCGGCCACTAAAAGAACTAGTGCATTTTACTGAAATCCATCAAAAACAACTTAATCCACAATTTCCAAAAATCCAGAATAGTAGACTACGTCTAAAACCAAATCGTGTTTTCTCATCAGAAAAACACCAGACCATATATACATAAAAGAAACATTAAACTACTACTACCACCAACATTCTCAGCATGTTTAAACTGAACCATTGTCAACTAACATTCACACCTACTTGCATTAGTTAAACTGCCTCATCAGAATCACCAATCGTGGCATTGAAGTGCTCCCCCAACCAGTATAGTCCTCAACATCCTCAGAGAACACACCTTCTGAAGCTTCTTCACCTACATCACAAAACTCATCTATTAGCCTAATGCTAAATAAGTGAAGCAATAACGAAATGAAATGCTGAAACATAAATCCTAATCATGCAGTTTCTACTTTCACATCTCAGTTACATTTACATTCTTTCACTGATCTGATCCCTCGGTTCCATTGGGAGTTAGATCAATTTTTCCAAATTCATACATCTTCATCATAAATTAAGGGGGCGGATTAGTTCCCTTAACAGCTGATCTGAATCCTAAATTCCATTGGGAGTTGAATCAATTTTCCCAAAGTCATACATCCTCATAATAAATTAAGGGAGCGGATTAGTTCCCTTAACAGCTGATCTGATCCTAAATTCCATTGGGAGTTGGATCAATTTTCCCAAAGTTATAAATCCCTTCATAAGTTAAGTGCCAGATTAGTTCCCTTAATAGTTTATCTGTTTCAATTTGTTCATTTCTCACAATACCAATACATGTAAATTCATTTTTGTATTCTTTCAAAAATATGATGCATGACATTCAGACAAATTCAAACATACATAATCCTATTATTTTGTGATGTAGGCCCGAAGGCTCATGCATACTTCACTTACCTGGTTTCCTGGAAATGCTCAGTTTCAAACTACTTCGGAAGTTTTGCTCACCTAAGTCATAAACAGAATATCAATTAGATTTTTACTAAATCTCATTCTAATCCATCTAGAAATCTAAGAAATCTAGTTTGGGAGTTCTATACATAGTGCATTTCCTGATTCACCATAAAATTGAAATTAACCCCTACCTACAGCATTCACCAAAGCTCACATCTATACTCCTCTCTACCATCATTAGTTACAATGTAACTTGAAATCGAGGTAGACTCACCTAGTTTGGGCAAAATCGGAGAGAGAATCGCCTGGAGAGCTCTGCTGAGCTTGAGCTGAATACCGAGAGAAAGTATGGAAAAATAGTGGCGGCTACAGTGTATTAATCACAAAACCTCTTTCTTTAAATAGGTTATCACTATAATTCTCTATTTACCATTATGCCATTACTTAATCATTTATTAACCTAATCACTAATTCTCTCCAATTTTATCCATAAAACGTACACTACAAGTTGGTTAAGTAAATTAGTTCAATGAAACTGGGTGTTACATAATCCTAGTTGCTAGATATTTATGAGAGTAATTAACCATGTCCAAAAATATAGCAAAATGGCTAGACGACCAGGAAGACCAAGAGTACCGAGAGAGATGCCAAATTTGAGAAGTGAGGAAGATCCTAGTGTGATTAGGGAGCTGACAGCTTTGGTACGTCAGCAGTCTGAACAATTGGGACTACTTCTGAACGGAGATGTGCAAGGGAGTGCCAACTTGTGTTCCAACAATGAGCAATTGGGAGACAGATTCCGAGATTACAGCCGCCCACGTTTGATGGACAGTCATTCAATCTGTTTGTTGCTGAGGCATGGCTTAAGAAGATTGAAAGTATGTTCAGATGTGCCAACGTTGGAGAAGGAGACAAAGTCACTTTGGCAACGTTCCATTTGACTGGGGATGCTAAACTTTGGTGGGAAACCATGGAGACCACCACTGATGTTCTGGCAATGTCTTGGTCACAATTCAAGAAAACTTTCTATGAGAAATACTTTAACAGCACCGTCCAAACTGCGAAGAATGTTGAATTCCTGAACTTGAAGCAGACGGGGTCCGTGTCTGAGTATAGTAGACAGTTTGAGACCCTGTCCAGGTTTGTTGGACACCTTGTACACAGGAATGAGGATAAGGTATTTCAATTTATACATGGACTGAAGCCAGAGATTTACAGAGGAGTCAAGTTTTCGGGTATTAAAGGTTTGTCTTATGGTGAAGTTATGTCCACGGCATTGGAAGTGGAAGAAGCAGAAATGAAGTGTACTGGAGCAAGAGAAGCCCCACGAAAGTTCATTCAGCCACACCAACAGAGTGGGATGAAGAGGCCTAGTGAGGGCCAGGGTAGTCAGGGAGCATGGAAGAGAGTACAGAATGCTAGGAAGTTTCCCCAATGCCCGGTATGTTTGAAGAATCACCCGGGAGAGTGCATATTTGGGTCGGAAAAGTGTTTCAACTGTGAAGAAGTTGGACATACATTCAAGGATTGCCCCAAGCCTAGAGTCATTCGGTGCTACAACTGTAATAAGTTGGTCATGTTAACAGGGACTGTCCAGCTTTTAAGAGTGACCCTGCTAAGATAAAGCCGAGGATATTCTCCATGATGGAGTCGGGTGATGATGATCAGCCCGCGGTAGTGTCAGGTACTATATTGATCAACTCTATGCCTGTTTTCACTTTAATAGATTCTGGTGCAACACATTCTTTTATAGCGTCTGCATTTGCTGTTAAGTTAGATGTACAGTCTATGCCAACTGAACATGTGTTTAATGTCACATTACCCTCTAGAGAATGCATGCACTCTAGCCGAGTAATGCTTAATAGTGTGGTGTCAATGGGAAACGTGAATCTACCTGCTGATCTCATTATCATGGAGATAACGGGGTTTGATGTAATCCTAGGAATGGAATGGTTGTTCAAACACTATGCCACAATCGATTGTAGGACTGGAATTGTTAGTTTTCAACCCCCTGGTGGTTTGAAACATACTTTCCAAGCTTTGAAGAAGTGTAAGAAAATGTCAGTTATTGCCCCTATCGATGCTAGACCTTCTCCATGCGGGGAGTATTTATGTTTTTTGGCCAGTGCTATAGACACAGGTTGTAGAAAAATCGAGTCCTCAAAATGTCTTAGTTGTCCAAGATTTCCCAGAAGTATTCCTAGATGACCTTCCTAGCTTGTCGCCAGATAGAGAAATCGAGTTTGTTGTAGATGTTTACCCAGGCGCGGAGCCTATATCTAAGAATCCTTACAGATTAGCACCAACAGAGCTTAAGAAGTTAAAGAAACAGTTGGAAGAACTGTTAGAAAAAGGATTCATACGCCCGAGTTATTCACCGTGGGGTGCACCTGTTCTTTTTGTTAAGAAGAATGATGGATCATTGCGTATGTGTGTTAATTATCGGGAATTGAACAAACTAACTATCAAGAACAAGTATCCATTATCAAGGATTGATGATCTATTCGACCAACTTAATGGTGCGCGAGTTTTCTCTAAGATTGACCTTAGGTCCGGTTATTACCAATTGAAAGTCAAATCTGAAGATATCCCTAAGACAGCCTTTCGCACAAGGTATGGACATTATGAGTTTTTGGTTATGTCTTTTGGATTGACAAACGCACCAACAGCTTTCATGGATCTCATGAATAAAGTGTTTCACGAGTATCTAGATAAATTTGTCATAGTGTTTATTGATGATATTTTAATCTATTCACGTACTAAGGATGAGCATGCAAAACTCTTGAACTTGGTATTAAGAGTACTTAAGCAGCACCAACTTTATGCCAAGTTTTCCAAGTGTGAGTTTTGGTTGGACCAAGTTCACTTTTTGGGTCACGTTATCTTGGGAGATGGGATATCTGTCGATCCAGCCAAGGTTCAAGCAGTTAAGGAATGGCCCCAACCGAAGAATGCTACAGATATTCGGAGTTTCCTTGGTTTAGCAGGATATTACAGGAAGTTCATTGAAGGATTCTCAAAGATTGTCACACCCCTTACTCGGTTAACAAGGAAAAACATGAAGTACATGTGGACTGATGAATGTGAGTTTAGTTTTCAAACCTTGAAGCATAGAGTGACCAATGCCCCAATACTAACACTCCCTGTTGAGAATGGAAAGTTTAGCATTTATTGTGATGCTTCCAAAGTTAGACTTGGCTGTGTCTTGATGCAAGATGGAAAGGTAATAGTCTATGGTTCTAGACAGCTGAAAACACATTAGAAGAATTATCCTACACATGATTTGGAGCTAGCTGCGGTAGTTTTTGCGTTGAAGATTTGGAGGCATTACTTGTATGGACAATCTTGTGAAATATTCTCAGATCATAAAAGTCTGAAATATATTTTCACACAGAAAGAGCTAAACATGAGGCAACGACGATGGTTAGAGTTTGTCAAGGATTACGATTTTGAGATCAAATACCACCCCGGCAAGGCGAATGTAGTGGCTGATGCATTGAGTAGAGTGACAACATCAGCCTCGACAGTGATTCTTGACATACCGTTAGCCTTAGAGACAGAATTCCAAAGATTTAACCTGGAAGCTGTGTCCAGCGTGTCAGCCATGCTTTATGCCATATCTTTGAGGGCTACTATTTTGGAAAGAATAAAGAAAGTTCAGGTGAATGATGCTGAATGAAACAAGTACAAGTTAAGCATAGGTTCTTCTAATAAATTAGATTTCAACCATTCTGTTGATGGAATTCTCAAGTTTCGGAATAGATAGTTTGTTCCGGCTGTTGATGAACTTCGGAAGGAGATTCTTTTAGAAGCTCATTCTTCTAGATTATGTGTTCATCCAGGAAGTACAAAAATGTACATAGACCTTAAACAACATTATTGGTGGCCAAATATGTGGCGGAGTGCATTGGATCGTGTTTGATTTGCCAACATATTAAAGCTGAACATCAGAGACCTGCAGGAACATTACAACCCTTACCAGTTCCTGAATGGAAATGGGAACAAATAACGATGGACTTTGTTGTGGGATTGCCTAAAACAGCAAAGGGACATGATGCAATTTGGGTGATAGTAGATCGTCTAACCAAATCTGCCCACTTCCTGCCAATAAAGATGACTTACTCGATGGATCAGCTCGCTGAATTGTATGTGCATGAGGTTGTGCGACTGCATGGAGTTCCAATCACAATAGTTTCAGACCGAGATTCTAGATTTACATCTAAGTTTTGGAATAGTCTGCATAAGGCTATGGGTACGCAGCTCAACTTTAGTACAGCTTTTCACCCTCAAACAGATGGACAATCCAAGAGAACGATTCAAACATTGGAGGATATGCTTCGTGCATGTGTATTAGAATTCCAGGGTTCTTGGAGTAAGTATTTATCATTGGTGGAATTCTCTTATAACAACAGTTTTTAGGCAACAATAGGCATGGCACCATACGAGGCATTATATGGACGAAGGTGCAGATCTCCATTGTACTGGGATGAAGTTGGAGAAGCACGATTGATTGGTCCTGACATTGTACAACAGACAGTGGAGAAGATTGCTCTTATCCGACAGCGGATCTTGACAGCTTAAAGCCGGCAGAAAAGCTATGCTGATAGAAGACGTAGAGAATTAGAGTTTGAGTTTGAAGTTGGTGATGAAGTTTTTCTTAAAGTTTCACCGTTCAAAGGAGTTGTAAGATTTGGGAAGAGAGACAAGTTGAATCCCAAATACATCGGACCTTTCTCAATCTTGAAGAGGATTGGGAAGACAGCTTATCAATTACAGTTACTAGTCTCTATGGAGGGAATTCACAATGTGTTCCATGTTTTTATGCTGAAGAAATATATGCGGAATCCAACTAAGGTTGTAGAATAACAGAACATTGAAATTCATCCTACCCTTACCGATGAAGAGAAACCAGTGGAAATTTTAGACTATACAACAAAAGTGTTACGTAACAAGGAAGTTCAGCTAGTGAAGGTGTTATTGCGTAATCAGAATGTAGAGGAGGCAACTTGGGAACGCCAATAGGACATGATGAGCCGGTATCCTGAGTTGTTTAAGCACTGAATTTTGAGGACAAAATTCTTTTAAGGAGGGTAGATTGTAGCAACCGGTACATGGCTTTTATTTATGGAATTAAGTTATTTTAATTGGTTGCTTAAATAGGTTAAAGTTTGTTAGTCGAGGGCATAAGTGTAATTTGTGAAGCATGTGATATAAATGGAGGGTTTAGTGAAGGATAGCTGTCACTGTTTCATTACTTTCCTCTTTCTGCTCAGCTGACTCCTCTGACGATTTTTCTCTCCGAATCTTCTTCAACTTAGGTAAGTTCTTCCTTGATTTCTTCTTGCTGATGATTTAGGGTGAATATAGGATATACATTTGATGATTGGTTTACGGTAGAATGAGTGTTTTAGGAATGCCGTGAGTGAGAGCTGAGTTCGAGTTTTGTGATGATTTGGGAATGCTCGAGGAACAGAGCTTCCAACTAGTTTCCTTAGATTTCAGAATAGTTTAGAATGAAGTTTATCAAAGATCTAACTAATACCTTGCCTACGGTTTAGGTTTGAGCAAAACCCCGAAGTAGTTTCCAACCAAGCTTTTCCAGGAAGCCAGGTAAGTAGAGTATGTGTGTGCCTTCGGGACTACATCACAAAACAGTAGGTTTATGCATATTTGAATGTTTTCAGTATGTCATGCATCATGTTTTGAAAGAATACAAAATAAATTTACATGTAAGGGCATGGTAAGGCAAGAACAAAATTTGTATCAGATCAGCTATTAAGGGAACTAATCCGCCCTTTAATCGAGTAAGAGGATGTATGGCTTTGAAAAAATTGATCCACCTCCTATCGAACAGAGGGATCAGATCAGCTATTAAGGGAACTAATCCGCCCCTTAATCGAGTAAGAGGATGTATGACTTTTGGAAAACTGATCCACTTCCCATCGAAAAGAGGGATTAGGTCAGAGAACGAACACAAATGCAACTAAGATGTGAAAGTAGAAATTGCATGATTAGTATTTATGAATTTAGCATTTCATTACATATTTGCTCTACTTATTTAGCATTAGGCTAATAGATGAGTTTTGTGATGTAGGTGCTGAGGTTTCAACAGGTGATTTCTCTGAGTTTACAGAAGGATAGGTGAAGTTGATGGAGCACATCTATGCTGCGGTTTGGTGCACTGATGAGGCAGTTTAACTAATGTCAATATGAGAAGTCTGAATGAATAGTTGTTTTGTCGAAGTGTGCTGAGAATTCTTATGACAGTGGTTGTTTTAATATTTTTGTTATGTTTTTCTCTAGTTACTCTAATAGTGATACATTGTTGATTTTAACTGTGGTTCTTACTGGATTTCGAGCATTTCATGGAGTCAAGTTGTTTTGAATGATTACAGTAAAAAATTTTAAGTTCTTTTAGTAATCAGAATTGTTCATTTGTTTAGAGTGTAATGGTTAATGTGTTGTGATGTTGTCGTTCGACAGATGTGATCAACAGATGTTGATCGGCGGATGTCGTTCGGCGGAGGTGATTGGTGGATGTCGTTCGGCAGAGGTGATTGGTGGATGTTCGAAATCGGAAGATGTGTTCTGTCTCTTCTTCCACCGTTGAGACTATTTAGCGAAGGATGTGTTCTGTCTCTTCTTCCACCGCTGAGACTGTTTAGCGGAGGATGTGTTCTGTCTCTGCTTCAACCACTGAGACTGTTTAGCGGAGGATGTGTTCTGTCTCTGCTTCTACCGCTGAGACTGTTTAGCGGAAGATGTGTTTTTTTTTTGTCTCTACCGCTGAGACTGTTTAGAGGAAGATGTCTTCTGTTTCTGCTTCTACCGCTGAGACTATTTGGAGGAAAATGTGTTCGAATTTAAGATATTTAAATATTCAACACCTTTATGCCCTCGGTTCTTTTGGCCGATTGTTTCTATTAGTTTAATTGTTATATCAGTATTGTTTTAGCGTTTTGTTTTAACCCTGTTTTACACAAATGATTTTCCGCTGCAAGATTTTAAATCTTAAAAAAAAAAAAAAACGAATGCCGAATTTTGACAGTTGAGTAAAGTTTAAAATTTTTCCCAGAAAGCCTTAGTTTTGTTTAGTGTTATGAGTAGCGAACCGGGTAAGAGAATAATTCGGGGCCTTACAACAAGTTTTCGAATTGTGCGCGCAATGACATTTTTGTAAATAATTGAAATATACATGTTTTGCGAATCGAGAGTTTTTGTAATACCCGGCTTGTACGGATTTTGGATTTAATACATTATATTAATATATTATTATACAATGACATTTTTGTAAATATGTCAATTCAGGTCTGATTTATGAAAAGAAAGCTTTATTACGATCCTAACGATTAATTGGGATTTTAAGAAAATTTAGGGAATTTTCGGAATAATAACACTATATTCCGAGTAATTACGTTTCTCGTAATATAAATGACGTTTTAGTAAAAATAACAAACGTGGTCCGATTTGCGATTGGACAGTTTTATTGGGACCCAAATATTAAATTGAAGTATTTAGAAAAATAAGGGAATTTCGGAGAAAACAAATCAATAGACTAATAACGAATTTAAGTAGAAAATAGAGGTGAGTGGCAAACTTGTAATTATGGAAATCAGTTTTTTTAATAATAAAAACACAACCTCCTTCTCCATTTTTCTTCATTTCGCGTAGGGCACCAGAGAGGGGCTTCACTTTGGGCGATTCCTCTCCTCCTCTTTCTTCAATTTAAGGTGAGTTTTAGTTCCTCTCACTTGGGTTTTCCATTTCCCTGCTAAAAGGATGAGAGATTTTTGGTTTTGGTTTGACACTTGTAGGTTTTATTTAGATTGTTAAACCCTAATTTTTGGAAGCACGAAAATATTGGTTCAGTGTTGGTTTTCTTTTCTCCTATTTTGGATGCTAATACCAATTGTATAAGCGTATTGGAGGACTTTTTAGGAAGGGAGTGGATTGTTGTAGGTTATATAAAAATCTGAAAATTTGGGATAAAATCAGAACAGTTTCTGACTTGGCTGAATTCGGTTGAGCTAATGATATTGGGTTGTTAAATGAATTTGACCATTAAAAAGTAGACACCCTAAGGTTTGCATAGCATCTTGAATCATCAAATTCGGATATGTGTACGATTTATGGTGAATTTTCGAAGTTGGACAAAAAGTAATGATTTAAAAAACAGAGCAGTTTCGGTTATAGTTTTTCTGCCAGTATATGTGAATGGCTTTTGATAAATGAGTTTCACCATTAGAAAGTAGACATTCTAAGGAGTCCATAGCAACTTGAATTACTCGATTTCGTTAAGAATTGATTTAGTTATGAATTTTTGAAGTTGTTGTGTATAAACTGGAGAATTTCCGCGGTCAGTTCGGTTTTTTGTCTTTCTGTCACGATTCTGTTTTATTTTGGATAAAGGGTTGATTCCATGTTAAAATAGACATAATAAGGTTTCCAAAACATGTTGAATCATTGAAATCGGATAAGAATTGGAGAAGTTATGAATTTTCAAAGTTTAAGTAAAACAGTAAAGCGAAATTTCGGCAAGTCACTGTTCTGATGCATTTTGACCATCCTCCTGATTTTATCTCACAAAACTGTTTTTGTGGGTTAAATAAGATACTTTAAGAAAGCCGTGGCCTTTGGAATCAAGCCGTTTCGACATTTGTAGAGGAAGTTATAATTTTTCAAAATTGGTTCATGTTTCGAGCTAGAATCTTAGTTTTTGTGATTAAAGTCAACTGATTTACTTGTGCTGGCTTGAAATGCTTCATTTAAAGTGCCACACATGTGTATGTTCTTGTTGGATTAGATGGCTTGGAATTGTTGATATTTGGTTTTAAAACTAATTGCATTGAGATGTTTCAATTGAAGATATTGATTTTGAAGTTGATATGCTTTAGGTTTCAAGTTACAGAAAGAGATTCGTCAAGCTAAATTCATCTGCTTTGGACACGAGGTAAGTTCTCGTGACTTACTCTGACCGATTGGTCTACACCGTACATCGATTTAGCGTCGAGGATCTTAGTGGATTGTTTGCTTTATTGCTTTGGTTGGGTAGATAGGTTTATAATTGTTTTAGGTTATGCTATTTTGGTCTTGATGGTATGCATGTTGGTTGTTTACTTTATGTCTATTAACTGTTCATGCATCACGTATTTCAAAAGTCATGAAAATAAATTTCCGCACGTGTTTTAAGAAATGAAACGAACCTCTGTAATTAATCTACGTAATCTGTATCTGGTTACGCGAGGTGGGGCTCAGGCATGGCTGTAGGGTTTGTGAGCATGTACCCCCCTCCTCTAGGTGGAAAGTGGTAGTTAGACCGCGGAATGTATCCTTTCCATTTAGAGGGCTGATATCTCGGTAACAATCTGTCTGCGACGTAATAAAAATGAATCTGAATCTGTATCTGTATCTGTATCTGTATCTGTATCTGAATCTGAGCATGTTTTCTGAATGGCATACGCACGCATGCATATGCATTTACGAAGCTTACTGAGATTTCATTATCTCATAGATGTCTGTATGGTGTAGGTGACGTGATAGGTGATATTGAGCCAGGTGAGGACGATGTTCCTCCTCCTGATGTATGATGCAGTTGACGGAGAATGGCCCGTGGGAGTGTGCTGAGCAGTCGGTGCGTTTTGACCCGTGGGGACGTCTGCGTAAGTATTTTGGGGGATTTAATGAATGTATAGATGAACATATTAGGATGTTGGATCTGGCTAGACGTTAGGTTTATGTTTGATGATTTAAACGTTTTTTTTTTGGAAAATCTGTTTATAATCTGTGTTTTTATAGTTTTCATTGGGACTGCTTGGAATTTTAAAACAGGTGGGTTAGAAAACTTTTAAACGTATCCATGCAGTTCGTTTTTACGAAAGCTTAATGTATGTTTAGTTCGTTTAATTCGTTTGATTGATGACATGAAAAATGAGATAAGTTTGTGGAGATTAGTAAGGAAGAAAGTCTTTGGGAAATGTTGGGTTAGCTCTCTAGAAATCTCGGATTCCAGAGACGAGATTAGTCGCTGCAATACAGCGACTGGTCGCTGCATTGTGCAGCGCCTACAGCGAATGATCGCTGCTTCTCCTCCCTCGGTAGAATGGCGATTTTGCCCTCCTGTTCTGTTTTAATTTTAATTTGTTTTATTTAATTAGTTTTATGTTTGTTTTAAAAAGGTTTAAAAGTTAGATTTCAATTCTGATTTCGATTTTGGTTTAGGTTTCGCTTAGAGTTTATTTTAAGTAATGAGATAAAAAAAAATTAATTACGGAAAAAATGGGTACGGTATTAGGGGTGTTACAGTTTTAATGGAATCCTTATAATTAATATGGATTTTAGGAGAAATATGAAAATTTAAGAAATTCTAATCGAAAGTATAACGTTCGAATTTTCAGTTTTGACCCTATAGTGGTTTAATTCGAATAAATAGCAAATTAAATCCGTTTGACGAACGAAAAGTTTTATTAGAGCCCTAGTAATAAGTGGGAATTATTGGTGAAATAAGGAAATTTTGAAGAAACCGAACCGATAGTCGAACAATGAAATAAACATAAAGTTTAATGGAGGGGCAAACTTGTCATTTGACAAGTCAATTTTTAACTTAAATCACAAATACCCCTTTCTTCCCAACACTTACGTTATTTTTCCTCTCCTCAACCCTCAACGGCGATTCTTCTCTCCTCCCCGGTGGTTCAACGTTTCCTGCTCCGATCTTCAACGTTTCTTCATGTTTCTTCTCCGAAATCACTCCTTAGGTAAGGTTCTATAGTTTTTGAAGGTTTATTTTCAATTTTTAGAGGTTTAAACGGTTAGGGTTTCGTTTGGTTTTCGTGAAATTAGTCGGGTTATGTTAGAAATAGTTAGATATCGTTGTATTTACGATTATTGAGCGTTATTGGGCGAAATAATGGATGTATTTGGTGTTTTAGTCGAAAAATCAGTTTTGGAAAACTCCATTAATGGAGGCTAAGGATTTGTGAGCGTAAATTGCTCGACAAAATGCCCGAGAGAGGTTTATTAGAATTTTAGGAAATTTTATTTAGTAAGGAGTTTCATTAGTTTACGAAATTTTATTGTTTAGGCTCGATTTTAACAAAGAACGTGGTGACATATCCTAGGTGACAAAGCTCGAAAAGAGGTGATCGGTTTGCAAGGGACGCGAGGTAAGTTCTCGTGACTTACTTTGATCGATTTGGCCTACACCATATGATTATGTTGATTGAGGAACTTTGGAGATGTTCGATGTGTTGGGTAATAGGTCGGGTAGTTAGTTTTAGTTAAATTGTTGTATGTCTAAGTTTGTTGCTTGTTTATGCTTTGGTTTTATTTACGGCATCGTACACGTTCATGCATCATAGTTTTATTGAAAAAGCACGAAAAAAGAATTTCTATGCACGTTTTCATGAAAAGTAAAAAGATAACGAAAAGGTAAAATGTATGTAATTATGGTCACGTCGGGGATGGTAGTTCAAACATGGCTGTCCTACAGGTGAAACATGTTTTCCCCTGGGTAGATGAAAGAGGCTATCCAATCGCCAAATGTGCCGTTTTTATCTACCGAGAGTGAAGCCCCGGTGACGTATATGAAATGAAATGAATAGCGAAAAGGTAGGATGCATGATTTACGAAACGCATATGCATAACATACACTTGCATTCATGTAGGCTTATTGAGCTTTTAGCTCACAGTTTGTTTCTATGGTGTAGGTGACTTAGAGCAAGGTGAGGACTATGTCCCTCCACCTGACGAGCCTGCAGTTTGAAGGAGGATGCCCGTTGGAGCGGTTGGCGCAGTCGGTGCAAACTTGATCGTGGGAGCCATAGGTTATGTGTTTTGTGGTTTTGGGGTTATGATGGGCTGATGGGTTATATTATGGATAGAATCGTATAGAAACACATTTTAGGATGCTTGGTGTTTGGATAGTGTACATAGGTTATGTGTTTTGTGGTTTTGGGGTTATGATGGGCTGATGGGTTATATTATGGATAGAATCGTATAGAAACACATTTTAGGATGCTTGGTGTTTGGATAGTGTAAAAAGTTATGTTTTGATGTATTTTGATGACGATGTTAGCTTCCGCCACGTACGGATGGATTTTTGATGCATAGATCGTGGTGTTGATGAAATAGAATTGAAATTGATGCTTTGATAGATTTTGGATGAAATAGAAATGGATTTTGATGATTTGGAATGAGTTTGGATGTTTTGAAAATAGGTTTGTTGTTTTGGAGATAAATATGTCGTTTCGTGTCGGGTTTTGATGATTTTAGGTTGAATGTTCAGTTTATGGATATGCATTTTAGTTGGATTATTGATGAATAATTGGAGGATGATATTTGAAATGTGTAATAGGTGAAGGAAGAGAAAAATGGTGAAGTAAGTGTGATTTGTGCAGGGGTTGGAGAAAAGAAAAAGGGAAAGGGGATGGCAAGCTCTCTAGATTGAAAAATCCAGAGAGGTTGCCGATCGATCGCCAGGGAGGGCGATCGATCGCGAAGAGGGGGGGCAACTCTCTGCTTTTTCCAGAGAGTTCGCCAATCGATCGCCTGTGAGGGCGATTGATCGGGGGCGATCGATCGCCCGATAACTAGGCAATCATTCGCTTGGCAATTTATTGCCACAGCCGATCGATCGACTGCAATTGGCCGATCGATCGACTGCAATTGGCCGATCGATCGGCTAGTTGATTTCGGGCGTTATGCCCATTCTACCCCGAATGGTTTGCACTTTATTTTATTCATATATATAATGTTCTCTTTAAATTGATTTTAAGAAACAAATCCGTTAAACTAAATTAAGATTTAAAAATTTAGAGTTTTGAGGTCCTAAGCCTCTTGGTTTTTCCCGACCTTAGACGAGTCGTTATGGGTATGTTTTAAGTTAGAGCTAAAATGTCGATAGATATAGATTGATTGCCCGAGTCCGTTCTCTAATGAATGACGAATGAAATGAAAATTAAACGAAGGATGATAAATGAAACGAATGAAAAGAAAAAAAAAATTACATAAGAACAGGCGAGGGTAGCACGCATGTATGTATGTATGCACGCACGACACAGGTCATAGCGGCACCGACGCGGGGTCGGGGTCGTTACAGTCTAAAAATTAAGAACTTATGGCCATGTTATTAACCGTTCAAGATGTTTGGTTAAACCTCCTTGGTGCGTGCTAATCCTTCAAGCCATGCATGCCATTCTTTCAACTTGTGCATGCCACTTCCTCTTGCTATGCTCCAAATCCATGATTTAAGAGGGCCATTTCCTGCAAAATTCACAAACTAATTAGATGAGAGATCGGTTAAAATACCTACCTTAGTTTGCGATCATCGGATAGGATCCTAGACATATTATCCTCTCCAGGTGGTTGAGGATTTGTCCTCAAATCGAGAGGCTTGCAAGTCTCAAAGTCGCCTTGATGGTTGAGCTTTATTCCCACGTGGACACCAACCTATCTTCCTATAACATGAACAAAAGGTGAGAAATAAAAATTGGCCATGGGTTTGGTCGTTTTTGAGCTATGGTATCCCATAGCATATCATCGATATCCCATGGCATATCATCCTCCCAGGGCGGTTGAAGATTTGAGCTCAAATCTGAAAGGGTGTGTTCTTGCAATATTTTTACCTTCCCAGGATCAAATGGTAGGTTTCGATCATCAATTCCTGCAAAATAGAAACGATCGAAATTTGGCCATAGATTTGGTCGTGGATGATGGCTCGTTTGATCATTTATAAGTAAGAACCTGGTGCCAATCAACTTAATGCTCTCCATATATTCTTGGTTGGTTCTTAATCCCAGCCTTTCCCAAAACACTACGTTGCTATTTGGGTCGGCCACAGGTTGTAAGTCCTTCCTTCGTGCTCCCTTCAGTCCATCGACATTCTCTGAAGAGTTTGTCAACCTACCCACTTCCTCCTTTGCTCGGTTTCATTTCCCTCCTTCACGCCATTTTTGGTTTTCCATTTCACTGTTTTTGCTTCTGTTTTTAGGGTGTTTGTTTATGCATGTTCACTGTTTATTTTAGTCTTCTGCTTGCATCAATTTAGGTCCCATTTTCACGTCATTTGATATCAGAGCTTAATTTGGAGTTTTGATGTTTTGTTTATCTGATTTTTGTTTTCTCTGTTGACTGTTTTGGAGATTCCTGTCAGCCTGTTTTATGTTCTGTTTTTATTGGTCTTGCTCACTTATGTTTCATCCATTTGCAGCATGTTTAGGATGGTTTAAGTGTCTTCATATTGAGTCAGCATGTTGATAGTGTTTGCTGTTTTTTTTTTTTTTTTTTTTGTTTATTTTAGTTTCTGTTTTTGAACGATAGCGTCTTCATGGAATCTGTTTTATTTTTCTGTTTAGGTGAACGGTATGTTAGTCCTTTGGTGATGATTATGTGATGTTCTAATTTTAGGATGTTAATCATTGGAGCAATGTGAGTTCTGTTTTAGAATTTCACGTTGTAATTCCTATGATTTTCATAATTCTATTTTTGTTGATTTCTAGTTTTCTGTTTTGAGCTTTTTAAAACCTGTTTAGCATGTATTTTTCTATCATAATTGTCATGTCCTTTTTGTGCTATCCGATAGCTTATTCATGTTGATCTGCTTAGTTAAATTGGATGTTTAATTATGAAGTTAGCAGCTTGTTTAGCTTAGGATTCTGTTTTCTGTTTTTTTTTTCAAGTTTTGAAAACTGTTTTTCTAATGCTTTTCTGTTGTGGTTTATAAATCGGGTTTTCTTGTTTTTTGTTTGGGTTTTGTTGTTTAGATGCCCATGTTTAGGTTATAATTTGTTGTCTCATTCCCTTGTTCTAAACATGATTTGCAGAAGTAATTTTGTCTATGATCTTACTTGCTCTGTGATGTTCTGTTTAGAATTTTTAGGATGTTTCCATGTTGTCTAAATTTTGTTTTGATTTTGGCTCCAAATCTATTTTTTCATGTGGTTTTGTTTTCTTGTTTTTGTGATGTTGTTTTTTGTTTCTAAGTTTTCCAAGTTGTTTAGCATGTGTTTTCTGATTGATGTTTAGAATGCTTAGGGTTACTTGTGTTATTTCTATTTCTGACTTTTAGGAGTCTTGTTGTGTCAAAACTGTTTTTCTGGGTTTGAGTCTTTTCTTTTTCTGTTTTATACTTGCACAACTCTCTGCACACACTGAATTCGAGTTTCAAATTTTAACAGCATGTTATCGATAATGTGGACTAATTTCTGTTAAAATTTCAGGTTATTTGGATGAGGATTGTTTTATCTTTCTGTTTAGGATTTTAGAGTTGTTTTTGTTGTTATGTGCACTGTTTTGTTGCTGTATTTTCGTGTCTTACTTTTCTGTTTTAGTAGCATGTTTAGGATTTGATTTGCATCAATTGATAGCATATGTTGCTGTGATTTTGATGTTAGTTTTAGGTCTGAATTTGGAGTCTCATTCGGCCAAGAAATTGGTATCAATCCGGGGATCATTCTTTCTGCAGCTTGCTATTTTTAGCATATGTTTGCTGTTTATTTTGTCTTTTAAAGCATCTAAAATGTTAGGTAAATGTTTTACCATGTTTTATTTGTGTTTTAACTTTGTTTAGGATCTTAGTTGATGCCTTGAATTAAATGCGAGAATGATAAAGCATGAATCAAATCTAATGAAGATAAATTATATTGTAAAATTCTGTTTTGGCCATGTCTATGATTCTGGTTTATGTTCTAATTGAATGCATCATTTTCTTAAGCTGTTTTTGAGTCCTTGATGTTAAGTTGAATTTAGAATGAAGAGCATGAACCTACTTGCATGTTTAAACACTGGAATTAAGGGAAAAAATCTGTTTTTTTTTTCAAACCATGCTTGAAAATTCTATTTTGACTTTTGATTGAATTACATCAAGTGAAGTGTTTGTTTGTTTAGGAACTTTAAGATTCGGTAAATCTTTTAGATGCAACTTTTCTTTGTTTTTTTTGGCTATTAGGATTAGGACGTATCCTTCATTAGTTTCCGTAGGATTTTGTCTATGGAACCCTGAAGTAATTGGCGATTTGAACTAAATTGAAAACCTTTATTTTGGCTGTGTTTTGTTTATTTTTTGTATTGTTTAGTTGCTGTGATTTTGCACCTTTATTTTATATTCTTGATGTTTTAGTTTATCTAAAACTTGTAGATTAATTGGAACTTTATTGCTTTGGCAGAAACCATGGTATTTGTGTGTTTTTGCTTTTGTTGTTGTGTCTACTTGTTTTGTTGTTGTGTCTTTGTTTTTGTGAGTGTTTATTTTAGGAACTCTTGGCTTCCTAGTCCATTCAAGAACACTGGCCAAGGTAATGTATAACAATGTTTATATCCTCTAACCCTTTGGTTACTTGGATATGTAGGTTTGATTAGATGAAAAAATCTTGTTTGATAAAGAATTGTTGAAATTGATGTTGCCATTCTTGAGAACTTTGTTTAGTGATTTACTTATTGTTTGATAGTTGGAATCTATATTTTGAATTTTGGATGAAGGATAAAATCATGTTCTAGGCTTGAAATTTCTTTTTCTATGGTTAAATTTTACTTGAGATTATAGTTAACTTGCCTAGTTTAAATTTAACTTGAATTATGAATGTCCTTAGGTTTACTCATTAATTTGGCAAGAATGATTCTTTCCTTGAGTTTATTGAGTTGTTTTAGCATGGAAATGAATTTGTTCATACTTTGCATGAAATTATTTTCCAATATCGTATATGTCTGCTTGAAAATTGTTATGAATGAACAATTCACATTTTGAAATTTATTTGAAGCATTGTGTTTGAATATTGAATTTCAACTTATGTCATTTGCTTAATTATTTTGTTCCATTGCTATTTAATTTTTTTGTGGGTCATGTAAGGACCTTGATTGAAGAAGGGACCAAATTGTTTGGATCCACTTGAGCCCATTAATGCTAGGGTGTTACACGTAGCAAGAGCAAAGCTTTAAGATTTGAGGTCAAATTTTCAAATAACTCGAAGAGGATGATGTGCCACTGGGTTGTAAAACTCCGAAAATTTATCGGATAAATTGCTTTAGTATGTATTATTTTATGTTATAAGATTTATCGTTTATTAGTGTGAAAAATATTACTGGAGGTTAATTATGTAATTGGACTGTGAGGCAAATTAAAAAGGGTTAAGGATTAAGTATTTAGTTGGAATAAATGGGAGGACAAATTAGGAAGAAATTTGTGGTTGGTGGAGGTAAATCAATGGGTGGGTGACACCTCATCAAAGCTTCCTCAGGAAGCTTCTTTGCTAGTTTTCAAATGAAAGGCAAAAAAAACTAGCAACCCTCATTTTCTCTCTCCCTCCCACGTTCTTCTCCCTCTCACGATCTCCTCTCCCACGCCAAATTCTTCCCCCACGATTTTCAAGCCCCTTTCTCTCTCTCTCTCTTACGCAACTTTCTCTCCCCTCTCTAGTTCTTCTTTCAAGATCGTTTAGAAGCAACCCACGCCATTTCTTCCTCTTCTCAAGCTTCCTTAGATTCTTTTAAGAGTTGAATGTAAGATTTAGTTTTTCTCTATGGGCTATCAAGTTTATGTTTAAAGAGGAAAGGTTGGTTGTTTTTGGTTGGATTGTTGGAAATGTATGCTTAATCGTCGGTGCTCTTATGCTTCATAATATCGATGTTAGGTCTTAATTACGATTGGAAATGGAAAATATTGTGGATTAATGCACGTTTGGGTTAAATGTCAAATTGTGCAAAAACTGGAATTTTTGGGGCAGTTTTGAGATTGATGTTTTTAGCCTAATATATGGATTTTCATTTAAAAAACTGTTTTGGTATGTTGTAATAGACCCTTTGGGTGAACTTTTGGCTTTAGAATCAATGCATTTGGATAAGTGTACACAAAGTTATGAATTATTGAAGTTAGGCCAATTTTCGGGTTGAGTTTGGAAATTGGAGTTTGATGCATGAAATGAGTTATTGGTTGATGTTTGGTTCAAAGTTAATTGTTTGGGATGTTTCACTTGAGTTGATATACATGTTTACATTCTTCTTGGGTTACTTTGGTATTTGTTTCCTTGGATTTAAGGCTACCAAGCTTGGATGTTAAAGTTGTTATGTTTTGGAAATCCTTAGGTGAACCACTCAAATTGGATTAATTGAGTAGGATTTGGTTATGATTGAAGTATGTGATTATATGAAATTGTCTTTGATGGATATGTTGAATTGGTTAGGATTTATGATCAAAATGGTAATTATGATTGTGATATTGATGTTAAGGCTATTATGTTATAGGTTGGCCAACTTATCAAGAGTAGTGTTCAAGTGCCTTAAATTGCTAAGAAATTAAGGTAAGTAATGCATTGCATGTGTCTTGCCCTTTGGGGCCTACATCACAAAAATGCTAGGGTTTCTTGTTGTATGAATTATGCTTGCATCTCATGTTCATGCACCATGTTTTAGAAAAATTAACGAAAATGAATTGTGCATATATTTTCATGGAACGATATGTTACGATACGAAACAAAAATAAAAGAAAACGAAATCCAATGAACACGTATGCTTTGAAGGAAGTGATTCGTCCTTCATCGATTAATCTCAGCTTTGGAAGAATTGATCGTCCCTTCATCGTCATTTAGATTGTAACTTTGGCTAGATTCTAACTTTCCCCAATGTCAGCTTTGGAGAAATTAATCTGCTCTTCAATGATTATGAGGATTGTAGCTTTGGTGGAAGTAAAATTCTCCAATGTCACCTTTGGAGGAACTGATTGTCCCTTCATCGTCATTTAGATCGTAACTTTGGGGAGGAGTTAGATTCTTCCAATAATGAAAGAAACTGTTAGAAACTGCATATGTTAGGAGAATAGCAAAGAGTTTTCATATCATACACGCATTATGTAGCGACCCTAATACTGTACCCATTTTCTCATACATAATTTTTTTTTTTATCCTTATACTTTAAATAAACTCTAAGCAGAATTTAAACCGGAATCGGAATTGAAGTCTACGTTTTAAACCATTTAAAACAAAACCATTTATAAACTTAAACGATTTAAAACAATTAATAAAACACTTAAAATTAATTAAAACAAAACAATTAAAGGGGAAGGACAGAAGGGTCAAAGCCGCGACCAACAGAGAGGGGCGATCGATTTCCGAATTCAGGAGATCGATCGCCGAGTTAATCTGTAACCAAGTGAGGGGCGATCGATCTCCAAAAATGCAGGAGATCGATCGCCGAACACAAGGCATGGAGGGGCAATTGGTCACCCCTCAAAATGGCGATCAGTCGCCTTCCACATTCCTTCCTTCTTTTCTCTCAACTTTTCTTTCTTCTCTCTTTTTTTTTTTTTACAAGTGCTCTCTGGAATCCGAAGTTCCAGAGAGCAAACACCAACATTTTATCCCTCCCAATTAAGCGAACTAAACGCACGTTAAACTTTCATAAAAACGAACTGCGTGGATACGTTTAAAAATCGACAAATCCTCCTGTTTTAAATTCCAAGCAGTTCCAATGAAACACTATAAAAACACAGTTTATAAAATAGGTTTTTAAGAACGTTTAAAACTTCAAAACATAAACCTAACATCTAGCCAGATCCCAAGCATCCTAATATGTTCTAACTTTACACATATTTTGTCCAATATTAACCCAGTACTCTCAAAATACGTACATACATCCCCACGAGTCAAAACACACCGACTGCTCAGTACACTCCCACGGGCCATTCTCCATCAACCACATCATACATCAGGAGGAGGAACGTCGTCCTCACCTGGCTCAATGTCACCTACACCATATAGACACACTATGAGCTAAAAGCTCAGTAAATTCTACGTAAATGTATATGCGTGCAGTGCATATGGAATTCAGAAATCATACATAACATACAGATCATGGCAGACAGAATATCAAAGAGATCTCATCCCCCTAACCGGAGAGAGCCCATCCAGCGGTCGGACTACTCTTTCCAGCTACAGGAGGGAGGTATACGCTTACAACACGTACAGCCATGCCTGAGCCCCACCTCGCGTGACCAGATAACAGATTACGTATTTTATTACATTACATGAGATGTGGTATCGGTCAGACCCTTAATCGGTCCACACAATAGATCAATAGCCCCCTTTCGGGGCCACATCGATTTTCTGAAAACATCGTGCGGAAATTCATTTTCATGCTTAGTTAAATACGTGATCCATGAACAATTATAAACATAAAATAAACAACTAACATGCATACCATCAGGACGAATAAAAACATAACCTAATAAACGATTAACCTAGCTACCCAACCAAAGCAATTTAAACACACAATACTCTAAGATCCTCGACACGACATCGAAGTACGGTGTAGGCCAATCGGCCAGAGTAAGTCACGAGAACTTATCTCGTGCGCACTGAATCTCGAGCTCCGTCCACGAGCGTTGTTTGTCTGAGGCAAAACATAACGGTCAATGTCAAAACAAATTTAAGTTACTAAACGTCCAAATTTAACGAAACCTTAACTAAAGAAATTTCCTAAAGCTTTAATCCAATTCATTGAGCTATTTCATCGAGCAACACACGCTCGGCAACTCAAATCCCAAATTACGAGATTTTCTGAAAACCCGAAAATTTTCAGATTTTAACTTTTTCACAAATCAATTTAACTTCGTCCTATAACGTTCAATACATCCTTTATATCCTTAAACATGACAAATCTATAAATTTCGAACCCTAAATTTACGTTGTAACAACCCCAGTTGGAGTCGCCACGTAATTCATAACTTAACCTCTTAATCAATCGGTTCTTACTTCATGCACCTTGTTCATTATTAGTATATATATATATATATATATATATATATATATATATTTTTCAAACATCTCATAAACTGCATCTGCCGATAGAGTCATAGACTCGCATCGACCGATGGTCACGTGCCCGCCACGCGACACATCTGTTTCTAAACATCTCTTAAATTGCATCTGCCGATAGAGTCATAGACTCGCATCGACCGATGGTCACGTGCCCGCCACTCGACACATCTGTTTCTAAACATCTCTTAAATTGCATCTGCCGATAGAGTCATAGACTCGCATCGACCGATGGTCACGTGCCCGCCACATGACACATCTAGCTCTTATATCATCCGGTATTTGAAATACCTTACATTTACCGATAGACATGTGCAATTCACGTGTTCACTTAATACACATTTCGATAGAAATCATTTGTCGGTAGATGCAAATACTTAACATCTTCCGATAGAAACCATCCGTCGGTAGATGCAAACTCTTAACATCTTCCGATAGAAACCATCCGTCGGTAGATGCAGACTCTTAACAGACTTCAATCCACATTGACTCAACACTCATATGTATGAAAATCATAGACTCATCCAAACATTCTTATTCGGAAGACTTAGTTAAAGTAACTCTTTCCATATCTTTAAAATCATCCCCAGACTCAGTAGTTAAAACAGACAATTACGAAGCTCAATGTTAAAATATAATTTCGTTCTACTTAAACATCAGTTCATCATAAATCTTACTGACACATTATGAGCTTAATTATGGGTTATATTCGCCTGCCAGCCACAGTCTTCCACCCTGAGCACCATTCTGCAACCAGCCTTTAGATATCATCACTGAATTTAGAATCCTCACCTGTTAAATATTCTCCTACATCATAAGGTTTAAACTATAAGCCTAATGTTTAGTAAGGAATGCAATGCTAACAAGTATGCATGAATGCTCATTTTAAGAAAACAAATGCTCATGAATCTTTTCTTATTCATATTCATACTCAATGTTTTCATTCTTGTTCATCATTTGTATTCATCGTTCATAATCATCATTCATACTCATCATTCATATTCATCATTCATATTCATCATTCAGGTTGTGTGAATTAAGAAAGGATTTGTGCCGGTAAGGGAGGTTGACAGTGAGAGTGTACATAGTCCCTTGCGGGTCGTAATCATGGTCCTTCCTTTTGGACAGTGACATACGCCAAACCACCCCCAACCCTCGCTTAATTCACGTTGCATAAGTTTTATGTTCTTATCTTGTTCATGAGGAAAACATGCTCTTAAAACATTATCATATGCATAAAACGTTCATGATGCATGAACATGAGAACTCCTAACTCATCAAGCCACAGAATAGTGAATTCATCTGACGGGAAATCATACCATTAAGTCAAACATCAACATAAGTAACAGACAGTAGCATAAATAACTTCTAATCATCGTATCGGTTTCTACCTAGCATCCTTGTGATGTAGGGCCCTAATGGCCGGAAATCTTACACATTCACTTACCTGGTTTCCTTAGCAATTTGAACTCCTTTTCTTCGAATTTCTTCACCTAAAACATTTTACATCACAGTAGTTAAAACAAAACCCTAAAAGTTCCAAACACAAGTCATCCTAAAATCTAATAACTAAAGTCATTCCCGAATCCCCTAGTATAGTTCTCTGTGTGCAGTCAGAAATCCAAAACCAAAACAGCTAGGTCCAACTAACGATTAATCAGGGTCGGTTATATTAAATGTCCAGAATCGATTCGGAAGTGACATTACAAAAATCTAGGTTATAAATGTTGTTATAGCTACTTGGCCATTGGAGAAACCAAACTCCAACACCAAGCTGAAAAACAGAGTTTAACAACTAACTGACGACTACATTGTCTAATCCATACCTCGAGCGTAGAGTATCCGAGAAATGGCAAGAGAACCGATCGTCGAAGGAAGGATTACTGGCAGGCAGAGAGTGAGAGCTCGGGTGAGGAAATCGCTGAAAGGAGAAAGTGTCGGCTACAGTGGTATTGGTGAGATTTAAAAACTTTCCATCTCTTTTATATATCGATCACAGCCCACCCTAATTTCAATTTTGCCACACAACCTAGTTCACACAATTTAGAACAAATCTTGGTATTAAACTTAAATCAAAAGGTCCAAAAAATAAGGGTGACAGTTAATTCCGTTAAGAAAATCACCTGACTGAAAATGTCGGGTGTTACATACGTTTTTTAACGAAACCCTAATTGTTCAAACTCCGTAAAATTCGAAATAAACGCTCTAAGATCGTAGATTCATACCTAGGGTTGCGAGAGGAGGAGAAAACACGGAGGAAACGAGACGATCGGGAGACGAATCGGAGGTCGGCGTGGAGGAATCGTCGAATGGCAGAGAGCTTCGCTCTCTGGTTTTTCACGCGACAGAGGAGAAATGAAGAAGAAGAAAAGGATTTAGGTTATTTTATAATTTGGTTTGTCAAATTACCGTTTTGCCCTTCCTTTGACTTTCTATTTATTTTATCATTCGTTTCGTTAATTGGCTAACTATTCGGTTTCTCTAAATCTTCTTATTTCACCAATAAATCCATCTTATTATTTGGGTTTTATTAAAACTGTCCGTTCGCAAATCGGACCTCGTTTACTATTTTTACTAAAACGTCATTTATATTACGATAAACGTAATTACTCGGAATTAAGCATTACTACTCCGAAAATTCTCATAATTTTCTTAAAACTCCTATTAATAATTAGGATTCTAATGACACTTTCTTTTTGTAAAACGGGTTAGATTTGACATATTTACAAAAATGTCATCATATAATCTAATATTATATCCCGTGAAGCCGGGTATTATATTCCATCACCTTATTTAGAATTTTGTCCACAAATTTAATCATACAAACAATTCAGGATATTTAGTCATCATATCCTGCTGTCGCTCCCACGTAGCTTCTTCCACCTCGTTCTTCCGCCATAGGACTTTGCCTAGCAGAATCTCTTTGTTGCGCAAAACTTTGATGGAAGACTCCAAATATCGTACGGCCTCTCCTCATAAGCCAAGGTAAGCTGTACACGATCTCTGTTGCCTCATGGCATGTGATGGATCACGCAAACACTCTGAAGCCTGGACACATGAAATACGTGTGGATACTCTTACTCAGAAGCGGAAGTTGTAGTCTATACGCCAACTCCCGCTTCTCTTCAGAATAGGAAAGGCCCCCCCACATAACGAGGGTGTAACTTGCCCCTCCTTCCAAATCTGCAACGCCCTTTAAACGGAGAAACTTTAAGATAAACCTCATCACCTTCTCGAACTCTAGCCTCTCCGTCTCGTGGCAGCATAGCTCTTCTGTCTGCTCTGAGCTACTCTATATGTTGTCTGATAACGGCAATTTTCTCTGCGTTTGCGACAGAATCTATGGACCAACCGATGCTGGCCTCGCCAAACCTAGTCCTCAATACAGTGGAGATCTACACTTTCGACCATATAAGGCTTCATACGGAGCCATACATGGTAGCTAGAAGCTGTTGGTATAGGAGAATTTTT
>CM039507.1:13478115-13489222 GCA_022432975.1 Begonia masoniana | reverse complement strand
TAAAACTATAGAGACATACCTAGAACGTCGATTGGAGGAATAAACCGTGAGAAACGAGGAAAACCCGGAAGAGAAACCGGAGGTCGGCTCGTGAGAAACTCGGCTGCCAGAGAGGGGTTTGCGAGAGAAGAAAAAAAAATGATAATGCTCTCTGTTGTGAACTGCGAAGGGAAGATAAGATAGTTTTCGTAAAAATTACTTTGCAAATTACGTTTTGCCTTCTTTGATTTTTATATTCGTTCGTCCTTCGTTCGGTAATCGTCCAACTTTTTTTTTTTTTTTTTTTTTTTTTTTTTTTTTCAGTGCCAGCCCACGCAAACATATTTTCTACACCTCTTGTAAAGCGGCATCTGCGAAGTCACAGACACACCCATCTGCGATGAAAAAACAGGCTTTCATCTAACGATAGGAAAACACTCTATCGGGCACCAACGACAAAATCCTAATACAGTCTACCGGTGAAAAGTGCAGATCAACATGTCCATATGAAACGATCAAAGAAGACATTTCCGGTAGCTCTTTCACGACCAAAAAATCTCTTACATTTACGGTGGAAAAAAGCCTACATCTGACGAGACCTTAAATCCTACATCTGTCGATGACAAAATACTCTACTTGCCGATGGCATCACACTCTACTTTGCGATGACGTCCTACTTACTTCTGCCGATGAGTAATACTCTACTTCTCGCGCTGACATAACCCTCTACTTCTGCCGAGACGTAATACTCTACATCTGCGATTGACATAAATACCTACAACTGCGATGACAAAATACTCTACTTCTGCCGATGACATGACACTTTATTCTGCCGCTCGACACGAGCCTCCTCACGTGCTCATTAACACCACAGATTTCATCTTCCGAAAGGGAAAATTTATCTCAACTTCACCGATAGCTAAACCACATCTACGGTAGAAAACGCTAACTTAGTTCCCATCGATAGAACTTCTAAGACAGAACTCATTCCAACATTATATAGTCAACTTGACCATAAACCTTACTGATAAACTACCAATTCATTCAGAGTATAGATAACGGAAGACTTAAGTAAAGCAGACCATTCATTAGTCCTTAAAATCCCTAACAGATTCCGAATTTTAAATCAGCTAATTCAAACTCCATTGTTATAAGAAATCTTAATCCACTTAGACCTTCTTTATCATATAAACACCGACATACTATGAGCATAACCAAGGGTCATAAATCGCCTCTCCAGTCCTGCACTGTCATTCTGAGCATCCTCCAGCAACCAGCTTTAAACATTCTCTTTGAACATAGCATCCTCACCTGAACCTTCTTCACCTACACCATAAGGTTTAACTATAAACCTAATGCTTAGTAAGGAATGCATGCTGGCAGACATACATGAGTGTACAAATTAATAAACATAAGTCCGTAAATCTTTCTTCATTCATGCTCATTTTCATTATTTACATAGCATGTATTAAGGCAGGAGACGAGGGAGAAAGACAGGGGTACATAGTCATTTGCCTATCGCGGCAATCATAGTAACGACTAACTCGGCCTCCACCAGTGGGAGAATTCGCGAGCCATACACATCATCAACTCGGCCTCACAGTGGGAGAATTCGCGAGCCATACATATCATCAACTCGGCCTCCACCAGGGGGAGAATCCGCGCGCTATACCTTGTCATTAGTCTCTTTTCCCCGTCCTGCACTTAATCATGATTACATTTACTTTTCATGTTCCTAACTCAGTCATAAACGTGGACTCAATACATAAACATGAAGTTCATAGAGAGAAGTCATACCATAAGGACAAGCAAAACATCCTGTAACTTAACATCTTCTTACCACAAATCTTTCTATCATGGCAATAACTAGTCATAGTCAACAGACAGACATCTCAATGATTTCCTAATACCCTTGCGGTTGTAGGGCCCTAGTGGCCGAAAATCTTAATACATTCACTTACCTGGATTCCTTAGCTGAAGCAGCACCTTCACTTGAGCTTTCCTTGCCTATGACATTTCATATTCGTAGTTAAATAACTTAAACTCAAAAACTAATAAGGTCCTAACTAAATGTCATCCTAAACTCTGTATTTCTTAGTCTTTTCTGTCAAGCACCTTGGGTGCGTGGGTTAAGCTCCAAGATTCCAGACATTCGGATTCAACCTAGCAGTTATTTACAGTCGGTTGTCAAAAGTTCAGATTCAAATCGGCAATGCTATTACCAAACTCAGCTTAACAATGTTCCTATTTTACTCTGTCATAACAAAATCCGGACTGCGGGTTTCTAGCTAAAAGCAGAGCTCTAAATAACTTTTCCAACAACTACATTGTCAGAACCTTACCTCGAATGTGGGTTATCAGAGTGGATACAGGAGAAATCGCTCGCTGGTGGAGAAGTCGCCGGCTGAGAGAGAGCTCTGGAAGTGGAGAAATCGAAGAGGAAAGTGTGACGGCTACAGTGAGGTTTTTGAGAGGTTTAAGGATTTCCTTATTCTATTTATATAAGCCAAAATCCCACTTTATTACCAATCTGCCACCGCACAAGTTTAAGACAAAATACATAAAAACTTGGCATTAAGACATTAAATCAAAAGGTTAAAAAAAATAAACAGGTGACAGTTAATTCTATTGAGAAAATCACCTGACCGAAGTTGTCGGGTGTTACACACAACATTTTTCAAGTTTCGATGTTGAAAAAGATGCGTGCGAGACCCTACTCAGATCGTGGAACTGGTGGACTTAGATATCCAGCTGACGCTGACGCATGAAGGAAGGCCCGTGAAGATTTTTGATTCTTCGATAAAAGTATTGTGCAACAGGGTGATCCCGTTGGTGAAGGTCTTATGGCGCAACCATAACATGGAGGAAGCCACTTGGGAAGGACGACATGATGTAAAACACAGATATCCTGAACTAGTTGTTCGAGCAAATTTTGGAGACCAAAATTCTTTTAAGGTGGGTGGAATGTAACACCCGGCATTTTTGGCTGTATAAATTATCCCTTGAGTTATGGAATGGGATTAAATTGCCATTAATGTTATAAATATTTTATTGGAATTGTGGGACATTTTGTGGAGAAAGAGGATGTCGAGGAAACCGAACTGACAAACCAAATAACAAATCGATTAGAAATCAAATCGACGAAGTTCATGTTGAATTGAATAATGGCATAAAAACCAAACTAATGTGTAATTAAACAAAACCATTAGTTAGAGATGCATTGAGGGGCAGTTTGGGAAGGAATTAAGATTGATGGGAGGGAGCCAATGGTTAGATGCCAAATGTCCAAAACTTGCTGAGAAAACCTACCTCTTATCTTCTCCTCTACGTAAACTCCATATTCTTCCTCTCCTCTCTGTTTCTCTCTTCCAGGCGACCAACAACGATTCTAACCTCAACCTTTTCCCGTTTTTCTCCATTTTTCTCCACAAAGGTAATCTTCTAAGCTAGTTAGTAAGAATGGACAAGTTAAACGTTAGTTTTCTTGAAGTTTTAGGGTTAATGTCCGATTGTGCATGATGTAGATCCGTGGATCGTAGAGGTAAAACGAACAAAGCTTTCAACTCACGGACAGCAGGTAAGTTCATACGTATAGATTTGGCCCTTAAGGCCCTACAATACGAAGGTACTAGGTTTTATGTTGTCGAGTAGTTAAACCATAGGTTACATTTTAGGTTAAGTGTGTTATGTTTTATATCCTGCTTATTATTCTGTCGCCTGTCTATGAATGTTCATGCATACACGTTTTCTCTGAAAGTCATGAAAATGTTTTCTGCACACGGTTTGAAGTTAAGTAAGATAAAACCTGTAATGAAATGTATGGTTAAGTGTGGACGAGGACTGGCATCCTGTCATGTACTCCTGTTATGTCCTGTTGTGGCATGTACTCCTGTTGCGTCAGCTCTTCCTCCCACTTATACTTTCCTATCCAGTGAAATGTAATGTAATGTTCATGTATTTGAAAATGTTCATGCATAGCACGTGCATCACTTTGCATTGTATGTTCTTACTGAGCTCTACGTTCATAGTTGAACTCCCTGTTGTAGGTATGGATCCTCCAAAAGAGGACATTGTGCCTCAAGATGATGAGTTGATGTAGTTGGCGGGATGAGCTCACGGGGTGGTTGCTGCAGTCAGACAAATGTATTTCCTATGAGAATGTATTTTCTGAAGTTATGTCAAGTTCTGTATCATCTTTTGAAGTTTTAAAACATTTGAAGTGTAGGTTCATTTCTGTAGGTTCAGTCCTGTATTGATGTCTAAAACCTCTGTATTTGACAGTTATATACATGTTTTGAAATGTGTTGAAAACATTCTAGAACTGCTAGAGTTCTTCCTTTTTAGGTTGTGCATGGATGGTCTCGAATTCTAGAGCTATCCATGCAGTTTGTTTTTCTTGAATCTATCATTTGTAAAGCATGTTTTACAACTTGTTTTGAATCGGGTTTTGAAGGTCTGAAACTTTTTATGCCTTCTATTTTATGTTCCCTGTTTATACGTCTTCCTGTCAAAAGTTGTCAAATTCCGCCTTTAAAACTACATCTTTCGATTACATCCACCGCTGCTTTAAAAATCACATCCACCGCTGCTTTAAAAATCACATCCACCGCTGCTTTCAAAATCACTTCCACTGGTGAACAGTCCATTTTTGTCTGTAGTTCACTTCCACCGGTGAACAGTTCATTTATGTCTGTAGTTCACTTCCACGGGTGAACAATCCATTTCTGTCTGTATTTCACTTCCACCGGTGAACAGTTCATTTCTGTCTATAGTTCACTTCCACGGGTGAACAGTCCATTTCTGTCTGTAATTCACTTCCACTGGTGAACAGTTCATTTCTGTCTGTAGTTCACTTCCACCGGTGATGTAACACCCCGAGTCTCCCAAACCCGATTTGTTACCCATGACATAGGACTAGACTAAGAAATTTTACGAAAAATTTTGACATCACTCTCAATAATAAAATTTTTAACTTTAAAATCCTTGACCATTTAACAGAAAACTCATTAAGTAAGTAACATTAACAAAAGACAGAATGTTAAAACATTTGGCTGAGGGGATTGGAAATCAAAGGACATCTATCGGTCGCAAACGACAAAGTTTTCTTCTCACATCTGCCGATCGCAAAATGACAAAACATAATTCTCACTTCTACCGGTAGTAATAACAACAACATCTACCGATTGACATGTGCATCCCACGTGACTCATTAAATATTACCCGACAGAAGACTTCTACCGATAATAATAAACTGCTTCTACCATTAGAAATAAACATCATCATCCGTTCACAAAACGACAAGACATAATACTCACTTCTACCGATAATGAAAACCTACCTCTTCCGATTGACATGTGCATCCCACGTGACTCATTAAACATCACCCGATAGAAGACTTCTACCGGTGAACGGCGACTCCTAACATAATAGATAAATTTTTACCGGTAGAAAACATCTACCGGTGGACAAGCACTTTCAACATTCTCTGATAGAAAACATCCAGACTTTCACAGACTTCAACATGACTGAGATAAACTAACACATAGTTGAACCCTAGTCTCATCCAAAATACGTGTAGCGGAAAACTTAAATAAAACAGATCATTCTATATCCTCATAATTATCCTCAAACTTAGGAATTGAATCAAACAATTTCCAAAATCCGACATTATAAGAAAATCTCATCCTACTTAGTCATACGTATTCATAATCTTTACTAACATCTTAAGAGCAGTAACCAGGGGTTGAAATTGCATTTCCAGCCACAAACTGTCACCCTGAGCACCATCAGCAACCAGTCCTTGACATCTTCATTGGGTTTGAAATCCTCACCTGATAATTCGTCACCTACATCATAAGGTTTAAACTATAAGCCTAATGCTTAGTAAGGAGTGCAATACTAACATGCATGCATGAATGCACAGTTACAAAGAACACATTTTCATAATCGTTTCTCGCCACATTCTTGTTCATATTCTTGATCATGTTCTTGTTCATATTCTTGTTCATTGTTTACATCGTGTTCATGTACACCGTTTACATCATGTGGATTAAAGGAGGATTTGTGCCGAAAAGGGGGTTGACAGTGAAAGTGTCCATAGTCCCTTGCGGGTCGTATTCATGGTCCCCCTTTTGGACAGTGACATACGCCAAACCGCCCCAACCCTCTCTTAACCCTTGTTACATAAGTTTCATGTTCATATCTTGATCGTGAAGGAAAACATGCACTTAAAACATTTTCATATGCTTGAAAAAGAAAAACAATCGTGAAGCATGAGTATGAGTACTCTCATTTCATCAGACTAAAAAGACAGCTCAATCATTTAACAATAAATCATGTTGCTAACTCACATATCATAACCATACAGACAATAGCACAAACAGCTTTCAGACATCATAATCAACTTTAACTTAGTACCCTTGTGATGTAGTGTAACATCCCTAGTACTGTACTATATATATATATATATATATATATAGATATATATATATATTTACTTAATTAAACTTAAGCGGAAGTCCAACCGAAATCTAAACCAGAATTGAAATCAAAATTCATTTAAAACATATTTCAATTCAATTTATTAAAACTAGAAATAATGTTTAATAAAACAAATAAAACAATTATCAAACATGGGAGGGCAAAACTGGAAAGCAAAGGAAAAACAAAGCGGCGACTAATCGCTGCAGGCGCTGCATTATGCAGCGATCAAAGCGGCGACTAATCGCTGCAGGCGCTGCATTATGCAGCGATCAGTCCCTGCACAATGCAGCGATCAGTCGCCGCACAATGCAGCGACCAGTCGCTGCATATTGCAGCCACCAGTCGCTGTATTGCAGCGACTTCTCTCTGAAATCCGAGATTCCAGAGAGCAGTTTCCCACATTTTCATACATCTTTACACCCTAATTAAACATTCTGAATTCACGTTAAACTTTCATAAAAACGAACTGCATGGATACGTTTAAAAGTTGTCTAATCCTCTTGTTTCAAATTCCAAGCAGTTCCAGTAAAACTATAAAAACACAGATTATAAACAGATTTCTAAAAAAAACGTTTAAAACATCAAACATAAACCTAACATCTAGCTAGATCCAACATCCTAACCTGTTCATCTATACATTCGTTAAATCCCCCAAAATACTTACGCAGACATCCCCACGGGTCAAAACAGTCGCGACCCTAATAGTGTACCCGTATTTCCCATACTATTTTTTTTTATCCTAATATCTTTAACTAAACTCTAGGCGGGACCTAAACTGAAATCGAAACCAGAATCGAGATCGGAATTAAAATCGAAGTTTAAAAACCGTTTAAAACAAATATTAAAACTATTTAATAAAATATTTAATAAACAGGTTAAACTATTAATAAACTTGGGAGGGCAAAGTGGGCATTCTGCCCGATGAAGGTGAGCAGCGACCAGTCGCTGCTGCATGCAGCGACTGATCGCTGCATTCGCTGCAGCGTGCAGCGATCAGTTGATCGCTGCACACTGAGTGCAGCAATCGCTCAGCGATCCCTTGTCTTTCTCTTTCTATTCCTTCTTTCTGCCTTTTCTTTACTATTGCTCTCTGGAATTCCAGAGAGCATACACTTAAACAAAACACAACTCTCTGGAATCCGATTCCAGAGAGTAACCACACGTCCTTTTTACCAATTTCTCATCAATAACATAATCTACTTATAGCCTATACTCAATCAACCAAAACGTATACCAGACCCAACCAACTTGCAGCGGACTTTGCGAAATCCAACTGCATGGATAGCTCTAAAAACCGAGCATATCCGTAACGTTCCTAAAACCGTTCAAAACATTTCAATGACATTTAATCAACAGTTTAAACCAAAACATTTGACATTAAACATAAAACCTATCAACTACCAGTACCAAACATCCTATAATTTCTATACAATTTTCCTATTCTATCCAAAATAACTTAAAACCCTCAAAATCTATACATACTTCCCCACGGGTCAAATGAGCCTCGACTGCGCCAGCACACCATGCAGCCATCCTCCGTCAACTGGACTCAAGCCTCCGAAGGAGAAATCTCATCCTCACCTATATCCTCGTAATCACCTACACCATACATACACACTATGAGATGAAATCCCAGTAAGCTCTACGTAAATGCAATGCATGCTGTGCGTATGAGTTCGATAAATCATACTTTATTTTATCTTACTATGCAATGCTCAAAAGGTGTCACCGAGATCCTATCCCTCTAACCGGAGAGAGCTCATCCAGCGGGCGGACTACTCTTTCCAGCTAGAGGCGGGGGGTGCACGCTTACAACACGTACAGTCGTGCCTGAGCCCCACCTCGCGTGACCAATACGCCTTTCGGCCAATACGCCTTTCGGCCAATAAGCCTTTCGGCCAATGCTATGCTCAATACGCCTTTCGGCCAATAAGCCTTTCGACCAATGCTATGCTCAATACGCCTTTCGGCCAATAAGCCTTTCAGCCAATGCAATGCTTTACATTATCTTTAAAACTCTGTGCGAAAATTCGTTTTCATGCTTTTCTTTAAAACAAGTGATGCGTGAACAGTTCAATATCTTACAGTAAACAAGCAATAATATGTACCATCAAGACTGTAAAGCGTAAACTATAAACTCCTAAAACCTAGCTAGCCAAAGAAAGTAAACATTAAATAAATGCATTAAATAAACGCATCTCCAAAAGTCCTCGAGACGACGCGACGTATGGTGTAGGTCAATCGGCCAAAGAAGATCACGAGAACTTACCTTGAGCGCGCGAAATCTCAAGCTTCGTCCACGGGAGTTGTGTGTCTGAGGCAAAACACGATATTCGTCGTTAAAACCAATTTAAGCTATTGACGTTCAAATTACAAATCTTAACTAAAGAATTTTCCTAAATTCTTAACTTAGCTAATCGAAGCGTTTCTAACGTCAATTAACGCTCGATAATCCAAAACCTCAATTAACGAGTTTTTCCTTAAAAACTAGAAAATCTACGAATTTTAACTTTTTCACAAATTGATTTAACTTCGTCCAATAACGTCCAATACGTTCAATATATACTTAATCACGGCTAACCTATTAATTACGAACCCTAATTCGCGTTTTTTAACGAAAATTAATCGAAACCCTAATTGCCTAAAACGCCGTAAACGTCCGAAATAAAGCTCTAAGATTGTAGGCTCATACCTAGGTTGCGAAAGGAGGGAGAAATCGCGAAGGAAAACGGAACGAACGGAGGTCGGATCGGAGGTCGGAATGAGAAATCGTCGGCGGCCGAGGGAGAGAAATGCTCTATGTCGTTTTCGTGAAACAGAGAAGGAAGGAAGAAGTGAGGAGAAAAGGAGTTTAGGTTATTTTTATAAATTCTGTTTGGAAATTACCGTTTTGCCCTTGCATTGTTTTTGATATTAGCTTTCGTCACTCGTTTCGTTAATGTTCCAACGATTCGGACTTTCCAAATTTCTATTTCACTAATAAGTCCAACTTATTATTTGGGATTAATGAAACTGTCTGTTCGCAAATCGGACCTCATTTACTATTTTTACTAACACGTCCTTACATTACGATAGAGGTTATTACTCGGAAAATGCGTGTCTTACTCTGAAAAATCCCGTAAATTTCCTAAAATTCCTATTAATCGTTAGGATTGAAATGACTCTTTCTTTTTGTAAAACGGATCTGATTTGACGTATTTACAAAAATGCCAACATATATATTATAATATAAAATCTCGTACAAGCCGGGTATTATATTCCACCCTCCTTATTCAGAATTTTTTCCACAAAATTAAATTATACAAACAATTCAGGATATTTAGTCATCACATCCTGCTGTCACTCCCACGTCGCCTCTTCCACCTCATGGTTCCGCCACAGGATTTTGACTAGTGGAATCTCTTTGTTGCGCAATACCTTGATGGAAGTCTCTAAAATACGTACCGGCCTCTCCTCATATGTCAAGATAGGCTGTACCTCGATCTATGTAGCCTCCACGACATGCGATGGATCACGTAAACATCTCCGAAGCATAGATACGTGGAATACATCGTGGATACTCTCCATAGAAGCCGGAAGCTGTAGTCTATACGCCAACTTCCCGACCCTCTTCAGAATAGGAAAGGGCCCCACATAACGAGGGTTTAGCTTGCCCCTCCTTCCAAATCTCGCTACACCTTTGAACGGAGAAACTTTCAAATAAACCTCATCGCCTTCCTCGAACTCTAGATCTCTCCGCCTAGTGTCAGCATAGCTCTTCTGTCGGGTCTGAGCTACCTCTATACGCTGTCGGACAATGGCAATCTTCTCTGCCGTTTGCTGTAGAATCTCTGGACCAACGATGCTGGCCTCGCCAACCTCGTCCCAATATAACGGAGACCTACACTTCCGACCATACAATGCCTCATACGGAGCCATGCCAATAGTAGCCTGGAAGCTGTTGTTGTACGAGAACTCAATCAGGGGCAAATATCGGCTCCAAGAGCCCTGAAACTCCAGCACACAAGCTCTGAGCATATCTTCAAGAATCTGATTCGTCCTCTCTGTCTGACCATCAGTCTGAGCATGGAATGCAGTGCTGAAATTAAGCTGAGTCCCCATAGCTCTATGTAAACTCTTCCAGAACTTCGATGTGAATCTCGGATCTCTATCTGAGACAATAGAAACTGCCACTCCATGCAGTCTGACAATCTCCTGCACGTAAAGCTCGGCGAGCTGATCCATAGAAGATGACATCTTCACAGATAAGAAGTGGGCCGACTTTGTCAATCGGTCCACAATAACCCATATGCCGTCATGGCCCTTCGTCGTCCTCGGGAGCCCAACAATGAAATCCATGGAGATCTGCTCCCACTTCCACTCCGGAATCGGCAGTGGCAATAACGTTCCGGCCGGTCTCTGGTGCTCTGCCTTCACCTGTTGACATACTAAACAGGTCTCAACGTACTTGCAAACTCTCTCTTCATGTTCGGCCACCAGAAATGTTGCTTTAGGTCCCGATATATCTTTAGTTACTTCCGGCGGTGCAAAGAATACGCAAGAATGTGCTCGGCAATATCTCTTGATTAGATTCCTCGTCATAGGCACGTACCCCCTCTGCCTGATTCAGAATACCATCCCCTGATAAATGGAAATCGAAGAGTTC